>JAAGNO010020396.1:0-55984 GCA_033439905.1 Ceryle rudis
ATAAATTAATACTTTACTGTCTTTTTTTTCAAGCTAAAGGGATAAAAGTAGTGCAGAGTCTTACTTTGGAAAAAAAAAATGTTTGTTCCATGTAATATTAAAGTACTTTCTGATGTAATAATACACACCTAAGTTACAGTGATGTGCAACATGTTACTGCTGTAATTTCCAGCAGAGACTTCATTCCCTTGACTAGGACACACAACCAAGGCACCGTCATCCCTGCTCATTCAATAAACCAATTCCTGTGCATAACTGACCGGTCCCTACCACAGTACCTGCAACCAGAAATCCTAGAGCTCAGGTCATAGCAGTAGAATGAAGCACAACTACCCACATACTAAGTGCAAATGTAGGTATCTGTGCACTGCACAGCTGACCCTAGCCAGTTAGGAGACAGAATAGTTCTATTTCTCTCTAATTTTGCTACCTCTCAACACATCTCTTTAAACTAGAAGAGGAGAAAAGACTGACCAGTCACTGCTCTTGACTGGCAAGCACCAGCATAGCCTCCCAGAAACACCATGGTCCAGATGCATGTTCCTTCCCAGCTCTGTTGCTCCTGGACAGTAAACTGCTTGACTTTATGCAAGCAAGGAGCAGGAACATCATGTCACAGAGGCACCTACTCAGTGCCACCTCCCAGCTCCTAACTAGCACACAGGAAGGACACGCTCCCTTAGAGGCTGGCTCTTCCAACATCTTTCTCCCATGGACTTTTCCAGCAGAGTCAGAATGGACAGAAGCGCTGTCAAGGTGACATTATTTGCATGGCTTGGTTTGTGTTGAGAGGGCAGAGAAAGGCCTAATTGCTGGTGCAAACACAACCGAGGGCTTTGTTCCTAGCACTGTGCCCTGAGCAAGAGCAAGTCCTGCCTTGCACATAATTAATACCCTAAGGGAAACTGCAGTGGTCCCCATCACTGTATTCCCCTCATTAACACCGGCTTCCACGAAGTAAAGTAGCTCCACTATTCTTATGTTTGTTTGAGACAAAGAATAGAAATTTCTCACTTATACCTGCCTAGGCATAATTAAGAATTGCCCCGATAAGCTAAGAGTCAGGTCACCTAGTCAAGATAAGATGCTTTTGGATTCCAGCATTGTGGAGCTTTCTGCCTTAAATAGCTAGAAAAGCCAAATAGAATTTATTTCAACTAAGTTTCACAGAAAACAATTCAAACACTCATATCTGCATTGGATTACAGCCGTTTCAAGAACGGAGGAACAGTTTGACATGTGCAATTGTATCAAGCCACTGACAATGAATTTGGACACTGTGCAGTGTGGGAGTTCCCTGATCTTTACTGGGTCAAGAAATTGCCTGAGAATCCTAAACCCCATTCAGATGAGAGCAACCTAAGACCTTCATTGTAGCTTTTGTATCTTGAACACAATACATAAAATAAGACCCGCCCTAGACCTTAACTTGCTCCATGAGACAATAAATATAGCACTGTTAATTAGACAGTTTACATATATGGGGGTTGACACAGGCACTCTTGGGTTAGGTCTGGTCCAGTGATAGCAGGCAAAGGATTAAATGATAAACAAGTACCAGACTTGGACTGAAGGCAAACCATCTCCAGTGGATTTCTGAACAACTTCTCCTTATAACCTGCTCCTTTGGTTTAAATGTAATATGTTGTTATATAATTACAAACTAGAATGTAAATTACATTTGTCATAAAATCATATATGGTTATTTCTAAGCAAAGAAATATGTGAAGTTAGTCTTTATAAGAAATTTTATATTACTTAGCTTCATCGCTAGTCAGCAATTTTGTTTGGGAACGATCAACAGACACACACAAAAGGAGCCTGCAATGTGTGTACAATTATGTGCCTTATTTAAAAATATCACCTCTGCTGCAGTTGTGAGCACATTCAAACCATTTGGTACATAACAAATCCCCGAGTTCTCTTACATAACAAATCCCCAAATCCCAATCACATTAGCTATGTACTACGCATATTTTTTCCACATAACTGCACACCTGACATTTGCAAAATCTGGCTGAACATTTTTTCATTTCATCTTATATCCCTATTTATTTTTAAATGCATACTACTTTTCAATATTCACATTATCATTAATTTTTTAAAATACACTTTTGTTTCCTCACTCCCTCTTTTTTCTTATGCCTAATTTAAGTTAATTTTTAAATCTGCTGTATAGATCATCTCAATTATGACATTCATATACACATGCTCACACATATGTCATTAATGCATACTAGAAAAAAAAATCTTACCATAAAATTACTTATGAATCTCCTAAAACACAATGACATTTACTTTTACAAATTATATAGTTGTACGTACGTGCATACATACTTTCACCATGACAAATGTATCATTATAAATGAAGAGTAGGAAGAAATCCTTTTATGCTTTTACCTAAAACTTATTGCTGTCTGCAAATGGAGCTTGGTCATTAAGCAGCAATGCATTTAATGTCACCGAATTTCACTGCAGGTTGTGCAGACTGCAAGGAAGCACACGTTTATAAAAATATCACATTTACAGATAAGAAAGTTCCAGATTACATATATATTTATTATACACCAGATTTGCTGAGGAGAATGGTTTGGGGTTTGTATTTAAGTTGCACAGCCATAGCTTCTAGATCAGGGAAAAAACTGCCACACTGCCTGCATTCATTTCACCTCTTCTCTATGTGTGTACAAGTCACACATACTAAGCAAGCCAATATGTAAAGTTGGCTTTGGTAGCATTTTCACTGCATTACACGATCATGTACTATCACAGGTATCGGAGGTAGCAATACAATTCTCACGTTTATAGGAAGTATGCATTCTTTAAGCTTTCACTATTCACAACATAAGTCTAACTTAAAAAAGAGTTGCATATAATTTTTGTGCATTTTTTTTCCCCCGAATAAAAAGTGCTAAATGACTATTAAGAACAACGATAAAAACAGACACATCATGAACCAGTAGAGCTGTACCGTGAGGCTTCACTACAACTCCCCAGCATTGAGGCACACAAACTAGATTGAATCATAAAATCATTCAGGTTCAAAGAGACCTTTAAGATCACCAAGTCCAACCATTAACCCAGCACTGCCAAGTCCACCACTAATACCAAGTCCCCCAGTACCACACCTATACATCTATTGAATAACTCCAGGGATGTATAAATCTATTTTCTAGACAGGAAAGGTATTTGTGTATCATCCAGAGCAGGATAATATGCAGCCATTTGCCTCTGGCAACATCTCTTTTTAAGAGTCCAGCCTTCCCTCGCTTTAGGATGAGGACGTACTTTAATTTGTATTACACACAGTGATAGACAACCACAAAACAGAAGTGGAATTGGTCTTGGGTCCAAAAGGTATACAGAATAAAGACAGACAAATGTATGATAGAGCCATACAATCAAGAATAATAATTCCTAATAATAATCTGGAATTCTTACCACACTTCTCATCAAAGATTTAATGACTGAGCTGTAGAAAGGTCTTCTATTATGAAGACTTCATGACTTTTATGGAACACCACAGCATAAAAGAAGAATCATAAATGATTAAAATTAAATTATGTTTATGAAAATAAATAGACCATAGAATATTGTGTGATGGCATGTCCTTGATTATTTATGGTGTTAGTTCACTTACTTTCTGGAAGTGTTACTTACTAGTATGAAATATCCATGTATCAAAACTTTGTGCAATTTGTCCAACAAGGGGTTCGTATTCAACATGAGCTAGCAGTATCATTTTTGCATCTTATGACTTCTCTTTTCAGAATCTAATATTCTGACCCCAAAATGTAAACTATAGTGTCAATTTAAGGGCACAACCAGATCCTCAGTATCAGCTGGGATAAGAATATACACTGGCAATATTTTAAGAGGAAGAAAAATTGGTTTTGGAAATAATGTCATAACACAAAGTCATAATCATAGCACCAGCTTCGATAACATCACAGGCACTACAAAATTGGATCTCATGAATCACACTGTAGCTTACTGCATAATCATATTGTCATGCATCAAAATCATATAATATAAACTTAGGCCATAACTTAAATACTGCAGCAGCTCCTCTCTACCAGCACACAGTATGACCTTCATAACAGGGTTAGAAAATGACCAGCCAGACACACAAAACAGTTTTTGAAGCAGGTGACTATGAACAGAACACTGTAAATCTAGATGGTAAGTTATGCATGATCACTTTATCTTTTAAACATCATTAGGTTGACATTTTTTATTTAATAGGAGAAACTAATGCTTTGATTTGCTTTTCTTTCCTGTGAAATAAAATAAACACACATATACAACTGTAAAGCAGGTAGGAGAAAAAGCAGCATGTTAATCACAGGTTGACAGACTATTTATACACAAATACAAAATACCAGAAATTAATCTAAGTACTGCCACATGGAACAGTCAAGCCTGTTCTCAAAGTTATATTCCACATACTGTTACAGCAATGGCTACAGTTTCAGTAGCAGAAGCTTATCTCCCTGATGTTGGCACTGTGATATATATATAACCATCCACCTTTTCAAAGCAGCTACCAAGCAGATAAGGAGGGTTCAAATCAGGAAGCTACAGAGCACTTACCTGAAGTCAGTAAAAATTCATCAGTAGCAATGTTCTGTAGCTTATTGTATCATGTCCAAGCATTCAGAGACCAGTTCTTTTCTTCTCTTCCCTTATCCCCACCCAAAAAAATATAGTATGTTCAACTGAGGCATAAAATAAAGCTGAAAACTCCTTCAATGAATTGCAGGCATAGAAATAGATATAGCACAATTTGGCTGCTGCCCAGCTCAGGAACAAAAGACGTGCTTGCCTTGAAATACAGAAATCAAACACTGTTAAACCTCAGGAAAGTTTCAGTCCCATCCCCAGAACTTTCACATCCTCAGTGGCTTTATGATTTAAACATGGTTTAATTCCAAGATTTGCCTAACTGCAGACAGCATTATATCCTCTCTGGCAAAAGACTTCAAGTCATTATGTAATACTCAAAAAAGGAAGAGAAAGACCATGCTTCTGTTCCATCATTTATACTGTAAGTAAAATTTTCTGCAATTTTAATAGGATAATAGTAAAAGACCTAAGCGTCAGTTGTTCAGGAACATAACACTCATAGCGTAGTCCTTTCTCAAGGCCTTCAGAGTTTATTTTTATGTAAATTTGCAAAGAAAACTAAGCAGTAGAGTACACAGAGGAAAAAATGGCAAAGAGTAAACCTGAAAAATTTAGAACACATACAATGGAGATTTGATAACGTTTTAGTTGGTAGCAAGTACAAGTAAAATAATAAAGCACTTGGATGTTAATCTTAAATTTGCACTGATTAAAAAAGGTGTATTTTCATAAATAATGAAGTGGCTCAATATAAATGGTACTTACTCACATGCCTTACATTTTAGGATGTGAAGAATCTGTTAATTGTCCTATTCTCTCTAAAGGCAGAATTCTAATCCAAGCTACATTAGAGAAAGATTGGTACCAGGCATGATAATTTTAACACCATCCTGTAGCTAAATTACTCTCTTACACATGAGTCTAAATCACAAGCCCTTTGAAGCAAATGGACAGTGCAGTACATCGAAAGAGCAGGAAAAAAGAGGCCTTCCAAACAAACCCTAACAGAATGCAGTTTCAGCTACCTAAGGCAAAAACATAATTTACATTTATACATCATATATTATTACCAAGAAAAAACCCCCACAAATTTAAATTGATAACACAAAGTGCTAAATTTAAGAATATCCATCCACTTTTGAAAAGCCACCTTTCAGAGCTAGTGATAAGAGGAGACAGGCATTCAATTGCTGCTAAACAATAGGAAAAAGGAACTGTAGCTTCAGGACAGAATACAGACTGTATTTTGAATTCAAACTCAGAATGTGGAAACTACAGTTTGAACCTGGTCAGTCTCAACAGGCTGAACACCACTGTTGTTGTATCAAGTTCCAGCAAAACTGTAATAAAAATTTATTTCTTATATACCACTTCCACAGAGAAGGATTGCCAGTGTTCTACAAACTTAAATACTTAAGATCTTTTAAATATTATTAAAGGAGCCATTTAGCCATCACTGCTAACCCTCTTCATATTTATCCCCTTTTTTAAAAACCCCATGTCATTACAGGCTCACACAGCATAAATGAAATGTGTAATGCTGCAGCAAATCAACAGAAGAGCTAGGCATAGAACACAGACCTCCTGGAATAAATTTACTTTCTCTCGCTGGCTAGACCATGTCTCTGATTTTGGCAAGTCATATTTTTTTTCACTCCTAGATAGTCACGAAGCTTTAAATGAAAATCCCAAACATTTATAAAATCCTTGCACAGCCAGGTTCCTCCATGGTGTACTCCAAGGCTGCCAGGAGCAGTCTGACAAGCACACTCCAGGACCAGAAGTTTAACAGGGTGCACACACACTGCAGGAGTTAAAGGGTGGACTGAACGCAGGAAAATACAAAACCTCAAAATGCCTGGATAGCAGCTCCATCGTGGCAAGTGGATGCACATCAGGATGCACACAGACACCAGCCCTGCCCTCTGCCCCAGAGGCTCAGGTTAATATTTATGCAGATATCAAGCCAAACTTATCCAGCCCAGCCCCAATTTCACCTCTCTGTCTCTGGGAGCTCCCCATACCAACCACCTCATCAGTTTCTAGGGCACAAGATTCTTAGCCAGAGGCTGCAACATACCTACTCACATAAGGTGGCAAAAATTGCAGAAGGCGTAGCTTGTCCTTGCTTGAAACTAAATGAAACTCTTCCTCCCATGCTACAAACCAGTTTACACTGATGTAAGGTGGAATTTCAAGGTAGATGCGGCCTGATTATATCTTCAAACAACTTAAATTATCAAGTTCTGTAGCTTATCCCATCTTGTGCATTTGTGATCATCTTGTAGATCCAGCTTTCTTGTCAGGTACCGTTTACACATACCAAGGGTTGTTCAGAACGAATCTTCAGTACAAAGTATTTGCTCAGTCGCATCACTCTGGTTTCTGTTTTCTTGATAATAACATGAGAGAAAGCCCAGGACCAAACATTAGAGTTCTGGTGAGGCTTTGGGTTTTGTTTGTTTCTTTCTTTTGTAAGGGTTTGTCAATTTTCTTTAAGAACATGCAAAAGATTAATGGTGCTTCAGAAATAATCTTTTGCTTTTTCATGTGCTTAACCCTGCTTATCTTTCTTTGGACAATAGGTTACATTACCCACAAAAATCAGGACCATGAAACTCAAGATAGACATTGTATTACTGTCACTCTCCAGAAGAATCTATACTAGCATCAGAAAAGGGCTATTGTTTTCCGAGTTGGGGGAAGATGAGAAAAGCAAAAGAAGGATTGATCAAACAGCAAGAAGCATTCAAGAACAAAAACATTCTCTGCAAAAAATGAAGTGCACACAGCCTTGGTATCTTTTGGGTTGGGGGTGGATATTGTTGTGGTTGAAAACAAAAGAGTTTCCTCAAAGTTTTAGAGCAAGAAAGAATGATTATTCCCTGAAACTCGAGGATTACTCTCCCTAAGAAACTGTCAATTAGCATAACTTTGAACCCAGCAAAAGTCTTTCTGACTACCAGATGTAACTATGGCAACAAGATCCAGGAACCTACAATAAATATGATACAGTGTCAATAACCCAGTCTTTTTCATGTAAATAGATAAAGCACAAGCAAGACAGAAGACCACAGATCCAATTTTTAATTCTCCTCAATGCTAGGAATGTTAGCACATTCCAATGGCTAGTAAAATAAAAAGTAAAGGAAAACCAGAGGGAAAGAAAACAAAATGTCATTAAAAAAATACATATATAGAATTTAAGAGAGAATCGTACCACATTTGGGGACGTTTTCCATCAATCCTGTGAAATTCTATGAACAGATATAATCTCTATTAAATTCTGTAAATAGTTTTGAAATTATTTCAGAACAGCTACTCAGTTTAATGAATAAGTGAATACCAATTTTTAAGTCAATCCTAAAACTAAAATAATAGAACAAAAAGCTTTCCAATTCTCTTATTTGGCAACATCTCCCAGTTGCAGCTGTAAACGTGTGGTATTTTAATATATGGGAAAGTTAAGTCAGAGCTTTATACAAAAGTGTTTACAATCATGAATAAATAAGTTTCTTCACCCATTCAACACAGTACGGGAACTTCATGAAAAAGCATAACACCCTTCCCCACAACTTAGGCAAAACTGATAGATGGCACAACAAATGCATCATCATCCAGAGAGTATCTGGATCTTGGAAAATTTAAAAAGCAATTGCTTCCTATCACCTAAAGACTCCCTTTTTAAAACTAAAATTACACACTACAGAAGAAAAACCCACATGTCCTCTGTCTAGGAATATAATGCACATGTAGGAGCACAAGGCTTTCAAAGCGTTGATCACGATGTTAAGCACTAGACCAGAAAACACAGAATGATGTTGTGGGATTGAATACAGGGACAGGCATAAAGCTAGAAACTAATGAGGAAGCTGGAGTGAAGCAGACAGGGAAAAGACACTTGGAATAAAGCAAAAAATGGAACACAAAAATTCTGAAATAAGAGGGACTGATGATGGAATGACAAATCCTAGACAAGAAGCAGACACCAGGGAAATGAAGGTTCATTAGACAAGGGAGTTTTGTGCTGAGAAAGTATAAAGTCACTGTCTACCAGAAGGATCCTAATCCAAATGACAGTTCTGCCTATATTTCTCTCCAGTTATGCCCAGCTATGAGTAGTTTACTTCCTCCTATCCTAATATAAATAGCTTGAAGCTACAGTACCAAATCCCAGCAAGAGCTTGGGACACGTGCTGGCATGGGGTAACTGAATGAATACAATAAAGATGATTCCCTCCCTGTATAGATGGGTCTTCAGGATGACAGACAGTCACTTGTCACTGTTTTGTTGAATATGAAGATTTGATAAAGCATCTTTGCGTCCACTAACATCCTAAAAGGGACCATTAGAGTTGTTAGGGACCAGTAGAGTTATTGCCTCCAATTAATTGCTGCACTATTTTTTTTCTGTAGGTCAAATATTCCTTTAGGATATGGGTTGTCTGATGCCAGTCAAATCATGCAGAATATACTGTCTTACTATTAACCACCCATTCATGATGCATATTTTCAGAGGCAGAATAAAAGTATCGGAGTTAAAAATATTAACACAGCATTACATCAAAAGAGCTTAAGAATAGATCTGAAAAAGCCTCATTTGTTGAAATATATATAGTTTAACATTTTTACATTTCTTGCTATTTAATGACCTATATTCTTAGAGTGAAACGGATTATACAATACTGAAGGCACATTTGCACTGATGTTCTGCTCGTTCGTGTTGACTCTGCAGCCACTACATCCTGGACCATGACCTCATCAGTACTCAGTCTAGGTGGTTTCAGCTTCACACCATACTTGGACAGACGTGAAGTTGCCTTGAGAATTCAGGTGCCGTTCTCCCCATCTAGTCACCGGCATCTATCCATCCCAGCCAGCACATTCTCTGACAAAAATGCCACTGAAGACACAACAAACTAACAACTCCACCAAAAATGACAACACACAACAAAACCAAAAAATACCACCAACACACACCTCCCCCACAATGTCTAAGCTCAAATATTCTGCTTAAACTACAGAGAGAGACGTTAACTGGAGATAATATACTATTTCACTTTATGTCCTAACTCCGGCTGTGTGAATAATTGATTTCTCGGTTCGGCAGATCGAACTGAATTTGAAATAGCTCCTTCTCTTGCTCACACCCTCTCAAAATTTCATTTCGACGACACATTCCATTTCAGTCTTGTAACAAAAGCTGTGAAATGATGGCCAGATTCACAAAATGGAGAGGAGAAAGAGGAGTTCCCTTTTATAGAAAAGCTCCCTATGCCTCTACCTTCCCTTGTCCCTGTGACTCCAGAAGACAGCTAAGCCAATGCAACAGCTACCCAGTGGTGAAAGGAGCCATCCTGACCTCCCTTCCTGGGCTCCCACTGTGAAACAGAAGTAGCTGTGAAAGAAGGGGGAGACACCTTTTTAGCAGCACTACCTATTAGGTTAGCTTAGATCTATCACAAAACTCATCTCCATGATCAAATGCTGTATTCAAAGCTTCTCCAGTGAAGAGACTAAAGGAAACTTAACTTAAAGCAGTTAAGACTTCTTTCTGAACTCAAGTCTCCTGCCACTCAAATCTAGTCTTCAGTTAATTCAAACAGATTATTTGAAGCAAGCTGGGACATTTTAACATCTTGGTGCAACAGCAACAGAAGAAACTGAGAGTGCCTGGGCCAGGAAAGCCTGCAGTAAGCATCTGCCTGAGATGGAAGTGGTATGATTTACAGCCTCAGTGCTGAATCAGGTTACCCCCATCCTGGGCAGTACTCTAATCAATAAGCTGTGGGACAAAAAAGGAAAGGCTGTCTCATTTTCTCAGGTCTGTAAATCGCAACGCAGTATTTTTCTTAGCTGAAACTATTCCACTTGTTTTGCTAATAGTTCAGACCCTGTAAGATTTCATTTTTTAACAAATTTTCCTATTTCCCAAAAACATTCCCTGAACTATTCTCTAGTAGTAGCAACCTGCGTATAAGCATCATTCCTGCCCAGCATTTCCCTTGGGGATGAAATGTCCACATCTATAGGAATGAGAGCGCTACAAACAGAGATTTTGTGTTTTCAGGACATCCAGTAAGAAATGACAAAGCAGAAGTCAGCTCTAATATGGTGGAGAAATGAAGAACTGGGACAAAACTGGAACACCAGAACAGTAATTCAAAACTTCCTGCTTTTGCCCAGATGCCAATCCAGGTGCCAACACTCAGGGCTGCCAGGGCAGCTGACAAACACTAGGTCTAGATGAATACCTGAGAGTTCTTTTAGAAAACTTATTCATGGGGCTTTTGAATTCCCCTGCAACTTCTTGAATCTATTTTTGTAATTAAATGAATAAAAACATGAAAAGGAAGGAGAAAGCAAATTTCACTAAAGGATTGCTTAATAACTTAAGAGTGGAATACTCACTGGACTCTGTAAAAATACCTAAATCCTCATACTCCTAAGCTGACTTGTTAAACTAAATATATATATAATTGTTCTCCTTACTTATTGAGGTAATAACTTTGAGACTCAAATAATACCTCTGTTCTTCATAAGACCAAGTGATTAATCCAAGGTCACTAGCAGTCTATGCCTCTTGACATAAGATAATACTTTAATTGTGATAGAATGGTTAAATATCAAGGTGAACCACTGCAGTAAAAGCTCAGAACTAGTTGCTGCAGAATTACCAAGAAACAAAATACAGACTATAGCTCACTGATACTCTCCAGCTCTAGGAGTCAGAAGCATTTTACACATCCTCTTAACGTGTCACGAGTCCCGCATCTCAGCTCTGCCAGATTTCATTCAAAATCTGCCTGCCATGAGATCTAACTTCTGTAGTACATGACATGTCCGTTAAACACAATTAAGAATTATGAAGAATCTGCAATTAATACAGATCCTTTTTTTCCAGGACAGCATATGGAAACAAATAGGCTATTTCTGCTGAGCAATAACATCTACAAAATTAAAACTAAAAACTGTTCCACACTCATTTCAGGTTTTTATTCATGATGCTCCAGATGATTATCTACACCTTAACAACAGCATTCAGGGTAACAAAGAATGCAGCTCTCCTTTATAAATTGCTACTTCTGCTTAATTTTTAAAGAAACTCCTTCAACAGCCTTCTCTGTAGCTTATGAACAACTAAGGCAAGTACTATCAGGTTTTGTCAAATTAGATATTGAATTTATTAATAATTTACTGTAACTTCTAGCATCATGGTTAAAAATAGCTCTCCCATGAGCTTTTAGTCCATATCAGACACTGTGGTAATTATCCTCAGAATCTAAATCATTACAATAAAAACATAATAACCAGACTGAGCAGAAGCAAAGACAAATTTTGATCTTTGTGAGTTACAGTTCTTTCTTTCGTGCGAATCCCTGCATGTATATTGAAGGTCATTGAAACAAAGCTAGTTAGAGATGCTACTAAAATGAAGTATCCATGCAAAAAGGGAGGAAAGAGAGCCATCTCTAAGCCTCTCTTTCCACATGACAGATTTTAAATCACCTCCTTGGCTTTCTTTATAATCTCTCCTGGTTTGTTTTGGTCTTTTTGTTTTGTTTTTTTTTTTTCTACGCTGCCCCCACCTACATACAATCACTATGGAAAATAAGCTCATTATAGCACAGCATGGGTAAGCAACTGCAGTCAGAAATGAATCAATTGATCCAGAGCTTCATATTAGTGGCTGCCATTTGCATCACAAGGAAAATGTGATGGCATTCCCTATAGACAGTAACCTATACAGCAAAGAGATCCACATGTGTCTTGATGAATTTATGCTACCAGAAGAAATGTTGTTTTTCCCAGTCTTCCAGGTCACCTTGGCAGGATTCCCTGCTACAAATTATTAATCTCTATTACCGTGGTCAATATTATTTTATTGCTATATTAAAGGTAGTTACACGAGAAATGTGGTTGAGGACTTTGTAATCATAAAGGAGTCAAACTCATCAATATCTATACCCGTCTTCTGTCCAGGAAGTGCTAAAACAGTTACTCCCTCTTAAGTTATTTTAGCTTTGTCTATTTAGACATGCAGTCTCTTTGCATTTCCTCATATTTAATTTCGTCAAAGACTCTGGACATGACTCAGTTGAAGTCAATAGAAGGACGCAATTAATAAGATTTTGTCTCAAGTCTGTCATATGAGATTTATGTTGCCATAACAGAGATTTATGCAGTAATAAAATCGTACTATTACTAAACTTCCCATATCATATCAGTAATAGGGATTACACAAATAATCTCATATGGGGGAAAAGCAAAACTTACTATACAAACATTTGTAGATGGTAAGCATTTTAATATAATTTGTAGATCTTTCAAATAAACAATGTCCATCTCATTTATTGTGTTTCCATGCCGCATTCTGTGAAAACTGAGAAAAATCTGCAGCTTCACTTCTTAAGATATGATCATACATTGAATTTGTTATGTAACAAGTATCTGAAAAGAGGGGAAAAAATATTTACCTATGAGTCACACCAAAAATTAACATGAATAATTTCTATTTATTAAAACTACTTTTGTTTAGCCTTTAGAATGTTAAAAAAATATTTTCTGTATTTATACTTCCATCCCAAAGAATTCCAAAGAGGTTCAACAAATTATGTTTTCAGTATATCTTTGTATATCTCCTTCCATTTATTTACATGATATTTCTGACCTGGAAAAAGTCAAATGATAGAAAAAAAAAATCAAAAACCAAACCCAAACCACACACAAAAAAAAGCCTTCAAGGTAAGTTTAATAGTTATCTTTATCACTCTTAAAAATCACCCCTTCCTCTAATTATAGAGTTTCATCTCACAATGAGCTTATCCAACTGTGCAAACAAAAGAGAAACACTTTAGTAAGAAAGGGAGAAACATTTTAGTAAGAAAACAGCTCATGATATCTTTCATAAATTTACTGCAGAGATATAGAAAAAAAAAAAAAAAATCCAAATTCTTGCCCTGAGCATCCTCTAATTACAAATTTAGACACCTACTCTTCTGAAAGGCTTGGCCATTATGATCAAAGCATATTTTGCCATCTAGCATACTTGCTATCTAGAATTAGCAAAACGGAGACTGAAATCCAGAAAGGGACAAATGCAAGGAGAAAGGGAGATCATAGTTAAAATTCCTTCCATTCCACTGGAATGGTTACCCAGCCTTTAGAAATTGTTGAGCCTTTGGAAGATAGTTTAAACCAGAATTCCCAAAGGGATTAAGAAAAATGGGAAGGGAGCCAGCAAACCAAAGACAAGTTTTACATACCAAACATTTTCTTCAATAATTCACAAGGCATGAAATTACCTCATTTATTATTTGGCTTTGGACCAAAGCAAGGCTAATATGCCAGTTTCAAAGAAAAGCAGATCAATGTATACAAAAGTGACACATGTAATGCATATATTTCATAGACTTCAGGATTAAAATACATAATTGCTTTCTTAGAAAAACACATTAAACAGCATGTTAGTGAGTCTTATTTTCAAGCAGGTATGTAATTTGCTTCCTGACCAAAGACATGTCTATGACATCATGTACTACCCTTCCCACTTCGTGTTTCAAGTCACATGCACAATCCTGCATGTCCTCCAATTTCCATAAAAAAATCCATATGCAGAAAGCATAAAGTAATGGACACTAAAGGAATAAAATATCTTCGTTGGCTGATCCTAGCACAGCACCGCTACCACAGTACATCAATTTCAACTAACATATAAACCAACATCACTATTTAGACTAAACTGCTTTCCTGTGTGTCCTGAGCTTCTCAACACAAGTGGTCTACTTTTAGGGATTGATTTGACCATCACCGTATCAGGGACGAAATAACATCAGGGAAAACACTGAAGAGAAAAAACACTACTTAGTGAGGCAACTGTGATAGGTGGAAACAAGCAATGCCATCTTTGTAGCATTTCTGAAAGATACTGTTATTAGGTCTGTAAACACAGCCCTATTCCATGTTAAAATGGTTTACTACTCTGAAAAATGTCTAAAAACTGCATGGGTTTTCATGTTTAATGCTTCAAATTGTTAAAGCTAAATTTGTTTAAATTGCAAACCAAAAGATTGGTTCTTATTAAATTCCATCTAGATTATGACAGAGCCATTTCTGATCCATACGCTATGATAATAAATTTGTTATACATATATATTAACTTTAACCATAAAATATCCATGTAAAGTAAGTATCTAGCAAAAATGTGCTCCCTTTAAGGAAACATCACTGACAGTTTAGAAGGCAAGTATCAAGTTAATACTATTAGAAAAGAAAAAATCTGACAAATTGTCTCTTTCCAATATATTAACTTTATAAAAGAAGAAATAGTTCCTTAAAAGATAAGATCTTGAATCATTCAGAAAACAATCATCATGATCCCCTTGCATTTTGCTTAGTGTGCAGGCTGTACTTCCAATTATTTGCAGAACAGACATTCATGTTATTCCAAGCATACAATGCAAACAAATTTTAATATCCCTCTCAAATTATATTTGCTATAGCATAAAAATCAAAATACTCGCTGTACAGTGAAAGACCTTAGTTCAAACAGTGAGGACACATGCACCAAACAAGTCTGTGACGTTTTGGTTCAACATGTAGGTAAAATTAGCAGACTATGATATATGCTGTATTGCTGGATAGCTGCGGGGACAAAGGTAGGGCTGAGAAAAGCATTTTATACAGCGTAGCTGGTTGTCCCAGTACACCGGTCAACGCACAAAGCCATGCCAGAGAATAGGAGTGTTTAAGTGCTCTGCTAAGTAACTGCTGTGGACCTAAGGCTCGCTCATCCACCCATTCCTAACCTAAGGGCTCATCAAATGTATACTGCCAGCTTGGGTAGCAATAGGCTGTTCCCTGAAAAATATCAGGCTACTGTTTAAGATGTTAGTGAAAAGAATGAATCTGCTTTCAACCCACTTCCTTCATGCTCTGAAGAGGCCTTCACACACTGGTGGCCAAAAGCAGGATGAAATCTGGCCAACACATACTCATTGTTAGTCTGCAACACACAAATGAGAACAAAAGCAATACTGCAGGTACAGTCAAATATATTTCCCTTATAAAGACTCACAACCAAATGTTTTCTAGCTTTTTCTTTTTCATTTAATACTGCTTGCCTTTTTTTTTTTAAAACAAATCAAAGCATTACAAGGTTACAATATCGAGAGTATATCAAAACAAAGAGGCTTGCAAAAGTGAATCTCTTGTGATTTCTACATGAAGAGAAATGCTGCAGTTTCCCCAAACACAGAATTCCTTTACACTACCTATTTAATAAATACCCTACAAGGTACCAGGAGAAAACTAGTTTTTTTAATAGTGATGGCCTTAATCAGGATACATTTTCTTCTTTTCTACCAGGTAAGGCAATTCTCTTTGTAATGATTATCTTGAGTGCCTCTTTAATTTCCTTTTCAACATTTTTTTTGGTTGGTTTGGGTTTGTTTTTTGTTTTTTGGGTTTTTTTGGCAGAAATCCTTACAGATGCAAGACACCGAGAACACACACACAGAAGATAGAATGGCATGCATTTCAAAGTGCGACCACACAGATCTTTAAACAATCTGCCAATTTTAAATTAAACACAATAAGACCTTACAACAAATTTATGAAAGGAATATGATCTGGAAATCAGATTTCATTCATCGGTCCAATCCAGTTCTATTCTCACCTTGTTTTGATTTGTTTTTCTCTATGGCATTTGAGGATTAAAAAAAAAGCACCTGCATGTTGAACATACCCTGTGACAACACTACAAAGAATAATTGCAACCCAGTGACCTTAACATGCCTCATCTGTTTGGAATTATGTTGCATTAACTGCATTCTGCTGAGGTGTATCTGCATGACCAATATAATTAAATAGCAGTTTAATGAGTTATCAGCCTCTAACAGTCTTCTGAGCAGTAGACAACCAACTGAGCAGATTCATGAACTTCTAGCTAGGCACCACATCAAGATTACCATTTTGGGTTGCTTGAATACAGACCCTCCACAGTATAATTAGATGGGTGTGTCAAAACAAAAGGGCAAAAACGAAACAAACCAACATCTTCTTACCTGTTGCTTAAAATGTAAGGGAATAAATTACTGAGATTTAGGAGGATTATGGCTGTGACACTGGAAGCAGCTGGTGACAGTGGTGCAACTGAAGCTGGAAGAAAGACTAAAAATACTCATGAAAATGTAGCAAAGTTAAAATAAAATACCTGGAGTTCTAACTGCCAAAAAGAAGTGTGACTATGTGGCTTGATAATTCTCAGATGATTGGATTCTTTATCTCTTGGGTTCTGTATCTTTCTCCTTCAACTGTAATCCCTTTCCAGCAATTCTTCTTCTTGACCTCACAATCCATGAATAAAGCAGTTTCAGTTTTGCATCCTGTCATCCATCATCACTCTGCTAAGTCCCTTTGCTGGCTCTTTCCCAATTTATGCATCATAAAATTCTGTACACGTTTAACAGAGCAGCAATTTATAAATAGCTTTTATTACACAAGGCAGGCTTGATGCTCAAACAGGAGGTCAGAGATACTGGCACTTAATTCATAAACTTTTCCATTCTGCTCTTCCTCCCAACTAGCTATCCTCAAAGAAGAATGTTAATGTTGATTTGTAATTACTTTTTCTCTTTGATGAACCCATTTCTTTAATAGTGGGCAACATCTCCTTTTCATATGTGAAACACTAGAAAAAAAAATGAAGAAACCATGTAGTTATCCCAACACAGAGTAAGCCACAGTTCTACTTCCTATTACTGTGTGAGTCCAGAGCACAGATTCTCATGACAACATCTAGGTCCTTTATTATAGTAACACTTTGCTCAGATACATAGTCTGGATATGGGAGAACCAACTGTAAGCAACAGAGCAAATACTTCCGTGGTAGACTGAACTGAAGCAGGGCCTTTGAAAGCAAAGGATCATGGTATGGATTTGATATCTAGAAACCACTACTCTGTACTAGTGGATGACAGCCTTCTTGCATCTACCCAGCTTCTTGCCAAGTCAGTTTAGGGCTACCACTTTCTGCACGCTTGGGAGGAATACAGAAAATGCCTGAAGAGCTTTGGGCCTGTCATTAAGGAGTATGGGGAACACTGCAGCATGCTGGAATTGGTAGCTCCGAAAGAGGTGAAGTCTACATATTTGTTGGAAAGAGAAGCTGCATAGCCTCAAGGAGCTACAGAGTAGTGGCCACAAGCCAGTAATTCCATTTCCCTTGATTAGTGTTACACATTGATTGTATACCCTAAAATATCTGAATAATGGTGGAAACAGAGTCCACAGGGGAAAGACATTGTATGCTAATGTCTCTTCTTGAGAAAATACTTTTAACAGTCCTTAACAATAACAACCTCTTCCTCTCCTGGCTTGGTTCATTCCCTGACTTCCCAGTTCTTTGTGCAGAGACTGCTTTAGCAGATACTAGTTTTCCCCACAGCACAACCACCTGTCACTATGCTTCACAGAATTAATCCAAAACTGAGGGTATACGGTGAAATTATCATGTAAGTAAATTGTAGGGAAAGCTGATGAAGAAATGCAAGAACTCAAAACACCACTCGATTACCACTTTCAATGCTACCTAAAAATATTAAAGAAAATTATTATTGCTGAGTACTTTGAGACCCGTTTGTTAAGACACCCACTGATATAAATACTTGACCCTGCACTTAAGTATTTAAATCTTTTTAAGGTTCATAGCCCACCTGTCCCTCCCTTGAGGTATAATCTGACACACAGCCAAGAGAGAAGGCTGTTTAAAGCTCTAATAGAAACCCATTCACAATTGCTCTTTTCATTTGTCCTCTACAAATCAGTCAAGGACCCAAGCTCTTGAAGAAATACTGCTAAATTGGACTCTGGTATTACTACAATTGCTCAGTAGCAAGGCTACCGATGGAAATAATTCCCAAGGACTAAGACTTCAGAGACCTCAGTAAAATGACTAGTAAAGAGAAGAAAAATGGGAAGTGAACCTCAAAGTGATTTGTGCTCAGTATGTGCTGAGCCTGCCTCCTCCCTGGGCTAGCTAGTGGGGAGAGCTGGTGACGCTCCACAAACATCTCAGGCCCCATCTTCTGTTGCTCTGCCTTTGATTTGCACATTCTTCTCTACAGTGTGTGCAGCAAGAATGTCACCACAGAGCAAAGCAGAGAGCACCAGAGATAGCTCACCAGGATTAAAGTACTCTCAACAGTGAATTTACTTGTGAGCGAGTTCTCTCAAAACTCAATCTCTTCTTCAACAGAGATAAGGAAAAGAGAATGGTGGCAGAGGCAACAAGGTCAATCATTATCAGCTTCCCTTTAAGTTCTCACAAGTATTCTTGTTTGAGAGTCATTAGTCTATTGCTTTGAAAAGAGGAGAAAATTGTGCTGTCAGTTTTTGATTCTACCCATCAGAAGAACAACATCCTGAAAGCATCTCCTAATCAAATAAAGAGGGACAAAACACAAATGTTCATTCTTTTTTAGGAGGGAGCATGATACATTTAAATATGTTAAGCATCATAGATGTTACAGAAAAAGACTAGGCTTAGCAACTCTTTTCAAATCAATTCCAAATTGAGGATATCTGCTTCAGAGTGCAGATGTGCATCCCTCCCATCAAGAGCTCACACATTCAAAAAAGGCACACATAATAATACTATTAAATAGTCCTACATTATTTCAAAGCTTCGTCCCAATTTCAGTGTGATTGGCAGCACAGAGTGAACGTGCTAATGAATCCATAGTTTACTGTACTTCTCAGGCTTTGGAAAAAACTTCATAAGGCCTCCATCTACCAGGAGCACAAGTCTCTAAACATTCCAATTTCTTCTTTGCAAGTTTAAATCCTTTTAGGAAATGTTAAAGATATATGCATTTATTACTGATATTGTGTCCAGTAGAATAAATGTAACTACCCAGCAATACCTTCTGTAAAGCAAAGCATCGCGAACACTTGACAACTATCAATTAAATCTTGTTATGCAGAGATTGTATTTTTCTCATTTTGTAGATCACACCGTTTAATTTCTTAATTAGAGATGGAATAATTTAGGAGAATTTGTCTACAATAGGATTATCAGAGCTGTTGCTATGCTAGATCTAGAAATCTCTGTGCGCCTGATAGCGGTAAGCCTCATAATAAACAAATACTGTGTGTGTGGTTATTTTGTAAATCTCTCTTAGAGGAATACTCTACACAGGAGACAGCCTCATTAGAAACATTACACTGTTACCCATAAAAAAACCCAAAGCAGATGGGGTCAAAAATGCAGGTTCCCATAGGCAAGAAAATCATTAGCTGAGATCAGTTCCTTACTTAAGTCCCGTGACTTGAACAGAATGCAAAGTGCAGCAATTATATTCAAATACAATGAATGCCATAATTATGACTTCAGAGGTAAGTGAAAATATTTTGAGAAGTAATAGTTCAACTAAAGCCATTTTCAAAATAGGGAGTGTGAGATTTTGCCTCCTATAAATTAGTCATAAGGTATTAACAATATTTCTATTTTTAACATATGCTGTTTTGGAATTAAAGAAATACAACCTCCTGTCTAACACACTACCATTAATAACTGCCTCTATAAAGACTCCTCTCTCTGAATCAAGGAGGAACTAGTGCCCAAACGTTTCAAGAGACATTTTATTTTTCCACAAAGACCTGTACACCTGAGTTTTCAATACTTGTGGTACATATCAACTATTAATGTTAACTTCAAAAACAACAGAACAAGCAATGAATCCTTTTCAGGTAATATAATTTCTGGGGTTATTGGAAGAAGGAATTTAAACATTTATTCTGCAAGTTTGAAAACAATCAGGAAAAAAATGCAGTTATTATAGACAAAAACTTGATGGGAAGACTGGTCATCTATAAATGAAAGGCCTCCTTATACAATTTTCTTTTTTAAGATACAGAGAATGATGACAGAACGATAGTTTATTGTTACAAGGGCAGAAAGGCACAAGAGGCCAAAGTGATTTTCAGCTAATGTGGTTTTTCTGAATGTGAGATTAACAACAGCTATTTCTGATTTAATTTGCTTTGTTTTAAAATCACTTCACGTTCATACAGAACTTATGTGACTTCAAAGGCTGTTCATTAGTAGTAGCAGAAAGTTCCACGATCAGTATAATCTGCCACTTAGAGCAGGGAGGACAGTATTTTTCAG
Source organism: Ceryle rudis (assembly GCA_033439905.1). Taxonomy (NCBI): domain Eukaryota; kingdom Metazoa; phylum Chordata; class Aves; order Coraciiformes; family Cerylidae; genus Ceryle; species Ceryle rudis. The sequence goes on from JAAGNO010020396.1 coordinate 20,798, forward strand.
TAATCTTTACCAGGTATTTCTACCCAAATCTACATACAATTGCCAGCTTGCAATCCTATGTTTTTGGAACTGGCAGAGATGATAATTCTTCTGCTTAAGCCAAAGCAAAAGCTAATCACACATACCTCTCCACCAGCATGCAGACTTTGATTTCAGATGATGCCCTATAAGGAGTATACTGAAATATGTGACAATGAACAAAGCTTAGAAAGATGGATCAGAAGATAGAATGAACATTAAAAAGGATATACAGATTTGCTGTACAGCTCTTTGAAGGGCAGAATAAACAGAATTTTGAGAGAAACACTGAAGAAAGGATAGTCAGCCATTGGACAAGAAAATCATGTAAACATTAGGTTGGACAGACCAAGTGAAGAAATGTCAAGGACTTTACAAGAGATAAGGGAGAGAAAGGTATGAAGTATAAGCATAACAAATGATGCTTTTGCAATTGAGAGGACAGTTTGCATTATAGAAATAAAAATGAAGTACTATCAGAAAGCAAAGAGCGCCTGGGTGTTCGAAGAAAAGACAAAAAGCACAATGTTATAAAACTAAAACAATAAAAAACCCCACAAACCCCAAATGTATAAAGACCCCACAAAACCCCAAGGATCCTAATTAGAAAGAACAGGGCTGACCCATGGTCCTATTTTCTTTCATATATTCAGCCAACAAACTGCAGAGAATTCCAGCAGATAGAATTGACAGTGACATTTTAAGTCAATGAGAATCTATTTTACTCTTCCTCCCACAACACAAATGAATAGCAGTGCTAATGAAATTCCACTCCTATTATAAATTGACAAATACAATCCTGCATTTACCCTTCCAGCAAAATCTGCCTTTTAACAAACTCAGACTATTCTGAAATACCCTGTGGTCACAGTATGACAAAACAAAATGCCACTGTCTCTTGCACTGCTCTTCTTCCAATTAACTTGACTTTAGTGGATCAAGATAATTTTTTTTCTATTGTATTTTACACTTAAAGTTTTGGATTAATCATATTAAAATTTACAATTTTATTCACAGGCTTTAATGCAGTCTGGTTATTTATGTCATATTTGATCAAATGTTTCTGACTGAGGATTGGCTTCTAATTCATTACACAAAAAAAACTTGCTTTAAGAAGAAGAAGAAGAAAAAAAGAAAAAAAAGAAAAAAAAAAAAAAAAATTCCACGCACACTAGTTTCCAGTTCTGTCTTCTCCAAAATGCCAAGGAATTACATTACACACAGAAATAAAAAGAATTGATTGGATTTTGGACCAAGATGCAAAATGTAATCTGTGCACATTATTATTCAGAAAAAAAATGAAAGTCCTTTCTTTTTAAATGTATTTACTTAGAAAGGCTAGATAACTTTTTCCTATTCATTTGTGGTATACTTGGAAAGAAGCCCTTTGTAGCTGTTGATCAGAAGTGTACAGAGAAAGAATTCTGTGCTGCTTTCAGGCAAAAAAATTAAAAAAGGAATAGCTATAATATTTACCAAGAAGAAAACAAAAAATAATAATAATTAAAATTGAGACTAGTATTATGCTGTGAGCTGCCTGTTCTCCTAAGTGAAGCAGAGTGAGACCAGCTCTCAAGGTAACACACCAAATGCACCAGGGACCGCAGTAGTGGCCTCTCCTCTCCTGTGTTGCACAGGAAACAGGAAGGCAAGAGCTTTCATATTTAAACTGAGCTGCAAGGCAGTCCAACAGCCATTAGCAAGTGTGAACAGCTCCATGGTACATGTGTGTCTGCTTGACAAATTCCATTGTGAGTAAAAGACACACCACCACCACCCCACCCCCCCGAGTCTCTAGTTTGTATCTAACTCTTCCCTTCCACTCCTGAAAATTGCGTACCAGTCAGTATTTGCTCAGCTTGAAAGCTGGCTAGCACGACACATTTCCTAGCAAGCTCTCCCGAATTTAAGAATCCTCCTTGGTATCTGCTGGGATTAAAGACAATAAATAAATTCAGCATGTCATCTTCAAAGTCCAACGTGTTTTCTTTATCTAGCTTCTTTCAATGTAGCTTTAATACAGGCTGAATGGCATAAGTATAGCAAGTGTCACTACTCTTTATAAAAATAAACATCTCTTCTAGCCATTCTGTAAATCCAGATAGGTGCTATTCCATCCCTTGCTTCCACTATCATCCAGCCACACACTTCAAATAGTCTTCCAAATTACTTTCTGGAGTTTGCCTTCATCTGAACATCAAGTATCAATGCCCCTAAAATGTCTTCTCCTGCTCTTGACTTAAATACTGTCTTCCTCGGGGACCAATCAAGCTTTTAGTACTTAAGAACTGGATCCCAGGTATCTCAGTGCCATGTCAAGCTGATTATCCCACAACTCTGTTGGACCAGAAAACAAGACTTTCCATCATACTACAATAAATAAAAGCAACTGTTTATTATTTAATATACAGCAATGGAAATAGTATGAAAACTTCCATTTCAAATACAGAGATAGGATCCAATTCTGATCTTCTGTAAGCTCTTACAAGTAAAAATCGCTCTACAAAATTATTTTCAATTGTTTCCTACTTCTACTGGGCCAAGATGGTATGACTAGCTCTAAATTCCAAATAGCTAAGCTAACCATGAAAAAGCTAAAGAAGCTTTGAGTTAATTACAAACTCAAAAATCATCCTTGTATGTGATTAGTACTATAACGCAGCTATATTTACTGCAGTACAACAGTTCCAAGGCCAAATGAAGGAATGCATAACACAGCAATTCATTTCAGAAACATACAATAGGTAACAGCTAGAAGTTTACAACTTTTAATTAGCTGTAGTGGGTATTACAGCACATTGTTCTGGTACTCCAATCTTTCATAAAGTCTGGACTCTCCAGTTTCTGTTAAAGAGATCACATGTACTACAAGCCCACGCATTCTGAAAATGGTATCTGAAGATAATAGCAAAAGAACAATAGCACCATTTACTACAAGCATTTAATTCAGAATCTATAGATCAAAACAAGTTAAGTTTTGTGGTAATTTTATTATAGATAGCTTTGCCTGTAGGCATCTTTGTAAAAGCTCCTTATTTCTGCTAAATCACTGCTAAAAGAATCAAATTCCAGGGGCAAGAATAAGGATTAACAAGTGCCCGTTTCTAAAACTTAAGGATTCCCAGAACACTCACCACTCTATAATGTGCTTTTTCTTTTCTTTATCTTGCCTGTATGCATTTGCGTGACAGCTTCACCAAAAAGGAACCAGACTGGGTTATTTATTACACCAAATAAAACAGAACCTGACAACCAGGCACTAATTCTGCTCACTTGAACTAGTTGAAAAATTTAGGGATTAAACTCTTTAGTTCCTGAAAATCAAGGAAGTATTGGCATGAAAACAGATGAGAACTTAAAGAGAAAAGTTTTATCATTTGTTAAACAGTAGCAGCAACTTTTTGGTGCAAAAAGTACCTGTGCCCTTTTTCCACTATTATTGCCACAACTAACTCTAACTGGCCAAAATTTTAATCACAAAACCACTATACAAATACCTACAACCTTCTCTGCATAGAGAAGGCAGTGAGTTTTTTTCCCCCATGACATTCTGAACCCCCCAAAAATGCGCAAGCTGACCTTCTCAATTTTCAAAACTGTCCTTACCTTTACCTCTCACAGAAGAAAGCCCAGTAAACAGTGAAAGAATGTAAATTCCCATCATATCTTATTTCATAGTAACTTTCCTAAACAGAGCAATGCATATTTCTTCGGTAACTGCATTGACAGTAGGAGGAAAACCAAGAAGGAACATATGCAGCTGAACCTCACCTTTGCAACATAAGCTCCTTTCCTAACCTGCCTCAATATACAGTTCAAATTCACTAGCATCAAACAGATGAAGAATCATCCTCCCATGATCATCTGCTTCTCTGCTTCTAGATGGCACAATTCCATCTTCCATTTTATTCCTTTGATTCAGCTGAGGACCATTACTGCTAGTAAGTATTTTGAACAGGAAAATATCAGCCTTTAATACTTAAGAAATAATTACCACTTTCCTATTTACTGTTATTTCTATGGATGATATTGCTTGTGTTCCTCTGAAACAATTACTGCTTTTTATTTAATCCATCACTATGTAAGAAGGCTTGGTGATAACACTACAGCACAGAGATGGAACACCTGACAGGTCCAAGAGTAGTTAGGTATCCATAAAAGAGATGAACTTGTAAATTTTACAGCAAGATCCATTACGTTGCAAATTTTCAGAAACCCTCAGTTTCGGTGATTGAGAGAGAGACATCAGCCAGCCAAAGACAGATATAAGTCGATGGATGAGTTGTATATATATTTCCACCTGCTGGCAGGAAGTGTTTCCACAGCAGCAATATGCTTTTACAGTGGTTTAACTCTGGAATAAAGCCAATAAATCAGCTGAGTTTTTCTTGGTTAAATAATGAACACAAAGCAGCATTTATCCTACAATGTCGCTGGCACACACAGTTTATTACTTTAAGTCTGCTTTTGATAAGGCTGTATACCTACAGACCTGGGGCCCTAACAGTAGTCTAACTGATACATACTTTTTTTAATTAGAAGTGAATGCTGCCGACACACATGGCAGTTTCCCAAAACTATAGGTAATAAGCTGAAATTTCTACACACAGAAATATGTTATGATGGTGTTAAACAGGTCCAGCGCTCAGCAAAATAAGTATTTTGCAGTTGATGTTTATTTGAAATTCAAAGGTGTTTGAGCCAGGACTCAAAGGAATAAACTGGCATTCACCACATACCACTGAACTGCTAAAACATGAAACAACCATGCTCGTTTCTTCAAAGCTGATTGTAGCAAAGCACGATAAAGTCAATACTACAGTTGGAAGAGGCCCTTCCAAAGCACTACAGTTTTTCAAAAAAACCCTCCATTGTCTATGAACAGAGAGGGTGAATTAATTTCTGTTCTCCATTACATCAACAAGTAGAGCATTTCCAAGTGCAGACACCACACTCCCAACCTCACTTGGGGATTTTTCCCACACTGTGCACTCCAGGCTTTCATCTGATACCACTTTTAACACTTCAGATTCATAATCCATCATGAGTGGGTGTTAGCAAGTATGCTCCCTGTGAGTTCAATGTTCAAGTCCCAAACAGCAATGTGAGCTATCATTTCACAGACCTGGAGAAACTGAGTCATTTCCACTGCAGAACTGTTCAAGAAGCATGAATAGACTAGTTTACTAGTTAGCAAACAATAAACATTCTATACTACTTTCACAAAACCTTACTTAAAATGTTGAAGCCTTTCTTTCTCTTCTGACCTTGATGAAATGTGTGACAAGGCTGTTTCCAAACATATTTCCAAACTCGGCTCCAGAAAAAGCTTCTTGAAAGATATACTATTGCATTAACATGTGCCAGAAAGCATCTAGCTTTTGTGCAGCCCTCTGCATCTATAAATACCCATTGAGTGATGTGCAACCACCAAACCAAATCCAAACCTCCTTCAACACTGCTGAAAGTTTTATATTTGTCACCAAATAAATTGTTACACCTTTGTGCCAAAATAAGATCCTGTATATGTATATATTGAAACTTGACAAAAATACCAGCAGGTATTTTCACAGATGCCTAATGCCAAGAGAAGAATTTCTCACAGCAAGAAGCACTGCAATCCATTACAGCATTATGAATTCAATCTTCTGTCATGAAGCTCATTGAGGTAACTATCAATTCTGATTCTCTACAGCTATCTTACAGAGAAGAAACACTTCAGGAAAGCAAAAGAATTACCATACAATGTAATTGGAAGGAAGATTTTGAAGATAATGGCAATATAAGTATATGCTAATGATCATTTTAATGAGATAAATAGGCCCTCATATCCCCAGTCAAAAATGCCCAGGATCCATCTTTGCAACAGTAGGTAGCAGTTGCAAGAAACAAAGTCTCCCTTTCTGCTGATGTGGGCGATACTAAAGCTGCAACAATTACTGGAATTCCAGTCAGGAAGGAGAGGAGGAACAAACGACGCTTTTAGCTACCGAGACATATCAGGGCATATTTCCCTTCTGTTTCTGAACGCACTGTTTGAGGGGAACAATCCCTGTCAGAACTCTCATGGCACAATGCATCTCTGCAGTAGTTCAAGCGTAACCCTCCAGATGGAGGGAAAATTCAGCCTGAAAGCTAAAAGGCAAAGGTGATTGTTTTGTTAGAGTTTAACACTCTGGATATTACTAGGTAGGTATTTTAAGAGCATATTTCAAAATCTAACAAAGTCATCAGGTTTTTAAACAGGAAGACCCTTTATATAAATTCTTACTGACAATTTTCAACAAGTTTCTACAGCAAAGTTGGCAAGTCAGTTTTGGAAGACTTGTTCCATGAACATCCCCTGTTGAAGCCAATAGCAACAATGTATACAAAATATATATATTTAAGGGAGAAAAAAAAAAAGTAATGTTTAATCAAGCTTACCATAAACTTTTTCCTAAGGCATAATTTAAAAGTCTACAAATGAAGAATAATACTGGAATTACAAGAAATCAAGAAAATAGCAAAAGCCAAATAAAATTGTCTGTCCTGCTTTATTAAGCATACTTTTTAACAACTGAAGAAAGAAACAGTTAAAAATAATCACCACGACAGTGCAGCAGTTGAAAAGGCTGCATTTCTACTGCATCTGTTTCTGTTCTGCAATCTGAAGTTAACTGAAGACAGTACGTTTCGGGGGGGGCATACTAAGGAGCAGGTACTGGTAAGGTGTTTCTAAGATTATGCTTTATATTTACTGTTTAATTCTTTTCATCATCTAAGTTTTCTTTATCAGCTTGGAAAGGGCTCTAATGGATCTAAATAAAAGAAGAAAATTTGTCTAACATTTATGCCTTGCCAATTCTATTAGATGTTGCTATAAGAAATGTAAATCAAGAGACTGGGTCTTAAAGTTTTATTCACTGTAGTTTTAATAGACCATACCAATACTACTCCAGTATTGCCAGAGATGTTTCCAAGAACACTGAATGAATACTAAGAAGGACGACCAAGACTCTTGCTATGGAAGTACAGATTAAATCCTAAATTTAATCTTCCAATTGGATCAACATGAGGAAGTTCAGTACGGCTTCAGGCAATATGCCAGCAAAGATCTCACAGAGGAGTTACACTGTATGTTTAACCAGAATGGAAACACTCACAGCGCTTAAGGATCAGAAGTTACGTTTGTTTTCAATACGAATGTGTGCAAAGATGCCAACGTCTAGGCGTCTATTAGCCTGTTCCCACATGCATATACTATCTACAGATTACCAGTCTTTTGGGTCCAGAAAAACATACAAATTTTGAACACGAATGCATTTTAGATGAAGCAAGTTTTCTCTGAACCATCAACTAGAAAGCAAGAAGGCACTTAACAAAATACCATATAGACTTCAGCTATGTGAAAGTCCACTTTTAAGACCAACCTTAACTGAATTCACGAAATTCAATGAAATGCTGTTTCAGACAGATAAGTACTTTTTGGCAAGGTAATAAGCAGGTTATATGTGCCACATCAAGTAGTTCGATAATCAGTACTCCGGTAGTTCTGATGCTCCCTAAACTGAACTGTAGTTTATTAAACCCTACCTGATCAAACCATAAAAAATTATTTGTAGTAATACAAACTGTCTTCCATTAGTGGATAGGTAGCTGCACAAACAGTGAACTGGAGCAAAGAAAAAGGCCCCAGCCTGCTGCACCATTGCTGCAGAGTACCCGGCTTGCTCTCATTTACATCAGCATTATTAGGAGGAGACCTAAGCACAGAAGGCAGCAACTTCCACCATCAAAGTGGCTCCCAACCCAGGCCTCATACAGGTTAATGGAGGGTGTTCAGCTCTTCAGCTGCCTGGACCACATGATCATCAAGAAACCACACGAGGTCATAAGCAGCATGAAGGCAAATTGCCCACATTTTCAAGCAAGTAATGATTTTTAATGAGAAGTCATAAAATTATTTAAAATGAGACTATCAGCAATACATGAAATTAAATCCATGCATATTGTAAGAATTCCTTTGTGAATTCATTTAACAACACCAAAGGCACTAGAATTGGTGGGGAATAATGCAGGCAAAAATAAGGATGTATTAGCCATTCTGGAAGGCTTGTAAGGGTTAGTTAAAGATAATCACATAAAGGTAAATTCTCAGGCATAAAACAGAGTAAATAATCAGACTTAGTTGTAAATTACATCATGCAGAGACAATAGTCAAATTCATGATAAACAAACTTGATGTCAGATAAACCAGAAAAAAGTAATTTCCAAGAGCTACATATGAAAAGTCACTAACAACTACATACAATATACAGTACATGGGAAAGAAATCCCTTTCTATTATCACTTAGCTCAGACCTGTTTATGCTGCAAATGTTTATAAACCAAACTGCCATCTTTGGGTCATTTGAGTTGTATCTTGCATTTCCTGAGCGTCACAAAGAACTATGTGTCCGAGAATTAATTTTACAATAAACTAAACTAAAGACTTTTTTTTTTTTTTTTAAATAGCTTCCTTGCAAGAAATAGCAAGCATATTAAGTAGGAGTTTGATTAATCTAGAGCAATCCATCAACTAAACAAGACAAATTCATCATTTTTGATTGTTCCAGAAAAGATAGTAGAAACCCAAAATAAGCAGACATTAATCTACAAGCAATGAATTAGGGGAAAAAATTAATTACAAGGGAAAAATGTTTATAACAGATGAGAAACACATGTTCTAGATGGCTCACGTTTGAAATCTGGCAGCATGAAAGCTGTTTCAAATCCAGTCAACTCCCTTCTGCACATTATAACTAAAACTGACCATTTAAATACACAACCATGGTTCTGGAAATATCTATGTAGCGTTAATTTCTGAAAAGGTGGTTATTTTTCATGTTTCACAAATAATTTCTGGACAAACGCTAGCTAGAAGCTTTTATACCAAATTCATTTGTAATACCATGGCGGGGGGGATTCTTAAGTTATTGCATAGAATATCTTTTTGAAATGCTCACCTTTGAAAATATAGTTAATCTTATGCTTAAATTACATCCACAAAAATGCCACTAATAATATTATACTAAGCTTTTATGAAGAGTTCAGAACTAATACAGTTTTGAAAGTTTTCCACCTGTTCATGAAATGGCACGCTTTCTCTCTAATCTAGATTCCCTGTTAGATGACCAGTGATTTCTCTGATTGTAGACTTTAGGCCCTGCCTCATGAGAGGGTAAACTACCTGTCTAGACATACTCCCGCATACAATATAATAAAACACACTGGATGATAAGCAACATAATTATAGATAAGCCATTTTTATGGTGCAACGATTTTCAGAGCTGTAGGTATTTAGCAAAAAAAAAAAAAAATTAAAAATTTTTAAATCAATCTGTTAGCATAACAGAAATGGTTAAAACTTCTTTCTTCTACTTAGGAAATGTCTTTTTTTTCATAAATGGGTAAGCTATAGCAGGCTATAATGAGCGTTTTTTGAAAGACAAGGAAAAGTCTTCACATTCAGACTGTATAATGTTACTCCCACTGAAAGCCACAGAAATTCTACTGCTGACCTCAGTGGGAGTAAGAGCAGTTCCAAGTGGCTCCAACTTTTCATATTTTCCATCAAGATGTCTACTGAAAAAAAAAAAAAAAAAATTTATCAATGAAAGCCACAAACCAATAACCAATCAAAATGAATCTAAAATTGTTTTCTAAGTGAGCAGACTCGGCCAATGAGTTGCACTTGTAAAGGAACTAACCAGCACTCTTCAGGGCTGACAAGCAATACATAGAAAGTACCATCATTCTGGAAATGTATGGCACTCCTGATTAAGGATGATATACTCTTTAAAATGAGTACAAAGCGTACCTCACTTCTGAAACAAGCAAATCAGTCTTAGTCATAAACTCTGTGAAAAATATCTTTGGTGATGACACCACAATTACTGCTGTTTCTTCAGCGTAGAAGGAGCAGGAACATTTTCAAAATTGTACATTCCTTTAGTTCAGAAATACACTACATAACAGTAGTAAGTTGCATCTCTGCACCTCTACTGCGTAAGTAGTAACAGCATCGCATTTGATTGCCTGCCACTTTTTTCCTAATTTTGAACAAGTAGTGAGGCTGTTTGGTAAGAAATAACTTCTTCTAGGTCCTGTCACTTTCTTCCATTTTCACTCCTACAATTATTTTCTTTTGCTCTAAATACTACAAATTTTACCTCGGGATGACAGCTACAGTGAAAAAACTAAGAAATTTAAACAATGTAAAAGAGGTGGGAAAAAATTAAGAGATAATAACTCTCAGTTTTGCTTGTACTGTGTAAACTGTATTGCCATCTTTCACCCAAAATTCTACTTTCCCTAAAACAAAGTTAGAAAGAGACAAGTAAAATTGCTTGGTTTTTGACTATGCTGACTGACTGCGCAGTTCTGACAAGGACCCTTCACTTAAAACCAGTAAGTTAGAAGTGTCAAATGCTGCAGAAAGCTATGCATCCCATCACACAAGCAGATAACCACTGAATTTATACCTGTGTTACATTCATGTGCCACAGATTCCTACAAGAGAGAGCTCAGAGAACAACCTCAAATGAAAACTGATGGAACAACTGAACACAAAACTCGAGAGATGCTGAGAGCCAGCAGTTAGGAGGTGGGAAGTCAGTTCACCTCTTGTGTAAAAGCAGGACAACAGCAGAACAAAACGTTTTGAAAAGGCCCATTTATGAAGTTTTGGAAGCTTTATTATTAAATTATATGAAGTTAATTACTCTACTTTTTTATTATACAGGCATCTGTTTTCACATGGTGGTTTGCTGTTCCAAGCAGACTAATTCAAACTCTTGCATATTTTAGCCATACTCAGTTCAATAGTCCTACTGTTTGAGAAAAGGCCACTGAAGACCATTACTATAAAATGAAAATAGTCTTTCATCACTTTATTGTTGGCTAAAAAATGACAATAGTGACACTCTCTGGAATAGTAAATAGCAAGAAGGATTAAACTGGTAACTGTCTTGCCTTCTAGATTTCATAGACTGAAACGTGTATTTAATAAAAGAAATAAATTTAACAACTCTTACCACCCTTTCAGGTGAGTTGTTAGGCCCCTTTCCTTGTTCATAAAGCACAACTTGAAGTTATGAATATCCCTGAAAAACATAAGGGACAGATCAAACTCTGAATAGAAGCTCTGCAACTTGCATGACTAATGGGTTGTTGACCTGAGTAACAGGACAGCTCTACGGAGAGCTTCACAGCGCGAACACTTGCCAAGACTGCGCTGCTATCCGCAGTTCAAAACAACTATGTCAAGACTTTCATTGGCCTCTAGTTCCTGAAATCAAAGTTCATGGTAGAAATTTCTTATCGGGTCTGAATGTTCTAGTATGTGGACGAGTTACTACTGAAATCTCTGGATCACAAAATGCAAAAATCATTTATTTTAACTGCATGGTACCAAGATGTAATATAGCCAAGATGTTTTCCTTATTATCTCTTTGATTATTTTTAATTTTTTTTCTGGATCATACACTTGATTTCAAGACCTAACACTTGTTACATACATACCGGGATATTTTCCACAGAAAACATACATACTTGAAGCTACAAGGAAACTGGAGAATTTTTCAAATCAAATTAATTATAATTCAAAGTGTTAATTCCCAGGGAACACAAACACTGTCTTGGGCTACATTTTGCCTAGTCTTGATCAAACTGTTCTTTATGTTTATTTTAACTCCAGAACTCAGAAATTTCCAACTGTTTTACCTTTGTTTCCAAACAAGAAATAAATACATCTGATTCCATACAAACAGTGCAAGTTGAAGTCACACCTTCATCTAATGTAGAACCCTAAGAGATAGCAGCACTGGGGTTACAAGAGAGAAGAGGATAAATTTTACTCTGATGTTAAAATAAAACAAAAATAATTAAAAAAAAAAAAAACTGAATCCTCAAAAGAAATTTTTAAGGGTTATTTTTTTTTTTTTAAAAAAAAAAAAAAGGAAGATAAAAAAAGATACTTAAATGGTAGCACCATATAACTCTTATTTATCACTACATATTGGGCAGGACACAGAGGAATATATATACCCAAGTATAGCTCTGCCACTACAATGTCAAAGCACCACTGACCATTGGTGGTCCCACTGCTGACTAGACTGGATTTTTAGGACAGTCACAACGACACAGGGTATCCCCTAACAGCAGGGAATTAAAAAGCAATATATTAAAGAACGAGAATTTGTTTTGATTGGTTTTTTTGTTTTGTTGGTTTTGTCTGGGGTTTTCTTTGTTTGTTAATTTTTGTTTGTTTTTTTCAGTCCTCAGTGAAGAGTGCTCACATAGAAGGCCCAGTATGAACCCACCAATACCAGTAAAATCTAATACACTCAGACCATAAAAGAAGCATTTGCATTCAATAGGTAAAATATTTTTTTTGTTTGTTTCAGAGAAATTGATTTATTTTAAGAGACCTAAAAAAACCATGAACACAGACAGTTGGCTTTTGCAGGCTGCTTTTATGAAGGAAGACTTCGGGGGTTTTTTCCCCCCATTCTTGTAAGCCAGTCAGCATTTGGCTGCCTCACAAAAATTATGTATTCTCTATGTGTGTCTTCACCTTCCACAGTAGTTTTTATGTTTCATTTCATAATATACAAGTTATAAGGCAACACTATGTCTTAATACAGTAATTCCAATGACATTAGGATGACACTTGATGAAAATTTATCTAATTAGTAAACAGGATGCTTTATTTATCTTCAAATCTGATAAGTAAACGCTTTTAAGTACTGCAGAACAAAGAAGAAACCTCATCACAGCCATGAGACATACTTGCAAGGGGAGCAAGTACATGGAAATTCAGTTTGTCACAAAATAAGATTTCATTAAAGGGGTCGTGTTGTTCCAGAAGCAGCAATGAGGGAGATGGTAGAATCATAAGAAATGTGTTGAATCGGTACAAATCCAACTTCAGTCAAGAATTTTACTCAAAAGTTTCATTTTTATTAGCAATTCAGACTTTACCTGCTGAGCAATTAAATCCAGAGGTCAGAAGCAAAATCTTGCCATTGCTCACCCTGTTAAAATTTATAAATAAATAAATAAACAAACACGCTATTTCCCCTAACCAAAAAGATATGCAAACAGTGATAACAACCAGAAATAATATTAAACAGATATCAGTGCAGTAATATTACAGAGTTTTTAAATGCCACTAATAAATGTCACTTCACTACGATTTAAAACATTGCAACAAATCCTAAACTGACTCTTCTAAAATTATTTTAAATAAATATGGCAGCTCTATATAAGCCATTTTAAAAGTGTCCATTCCTTAAAAAAAATGAAAAATAAAAAAAAAAAATAAAAGATCACTATTAACAATCCTAGTGATTAAGAAAATAAAAACTAAATGGCAAGCTGTTTTAATTTATGTCTTCAATATAAATCAAGATGTCACTTGAGTTACAATTCTGGGTACTCGACTACCTATACATGCCTGTAGCACCTAAGATGATTTCAGGAAGAAATAATTATCTATAACTTACATATATATATTTTATCACTTTTTCCTCTTCTTTGAGCAACAGCTCAAAAACTATGTCCCACATTCCAGTGATTTTCCCTTGATTAAAAACTAACCACTGCTCAGCATCTGACACATGTGAAGATAAATTCAAGCGTATGGTATATGCACTGTAAAAAGATCAGACTATAGCAAGTCTTGATGAGAACAGTTGCTTGCTATTAAACACAAATCCCTAACAAGATTTCCAGTCCTCATTTACCACCTTGTTTAAAAGTTTAGTCTGCCAAACTTCAGGTCCCAGAAGGTCTGCATTTCTCAGGAACAAAGCCAACATTGAAACTACAGAAGCAATACAAGTGGAGTTTTACTTTGAACTTGCCAAGTAAGTATTGTGGCTTAACATACAACACTAAAGAGAGAAGAAATGATGGGAAAAAAGCCACTTCATCTAATGCTGTATCATATGCTTCAAGAAACTTTCTGACAGATCAGTTACCAAGAACTAATGAGTGTAGACTCTGTATTACTGCAGTAAGGACAAGATATATTAAGTCTCTTCTAAACATTCAGAAGTCTCACCATATTGGCAATAGTAAAGGGTGAAGGTCTCTTAAAGAACAACTCTAAGCATAACGCAGCCAATTCTGACTGGAACCTTATGTTGAACCAATGGCTGCTTACAAGGGCATGACCTTCTGTTGATGCTGAAAATGAGGACCTGGTTCAAAAATTGTTTTGCTGCCACAGATTTAACGGCTCAGGCTTTGGCCCATGAGATCAGTATAACATGTTCATTAGGTAACCTAGTTCCAAAGAGACAAGATTTTAAACAATGGCTAAGCACCTTTATTTTAATATTACAAGTATGTCCTCAAGGTGCTTTAATGAAGACCAGTTGTAGAGGTGAAAACCAAGCACAGATCCCTGGTCCCATGACTATGCCCTAGTACCACATTCTCAAAAGCAAGATTATATTGATGAAAGTCATGGGCAACATGAAATATGTCAAGAAAAAGCAGTGAGCACTGAGCAGAAATACAGCTCAATACACCATCAGAGCAATTCTGAGGCTTTTCAAAATGTGCGTAAATAAAAGGAAATTGTTTTCACTTTGTTGATCCAGTCTTAACAGCAAGAAAATAATGAATTATTTTAGTAACTTCTTCCAGCTTGTCCAAAATATTTACTGCCCATTGTTTTCATCTTCCTAGTTACAGACATGCCAATGTCAGACAGTATCTGTTACAATCAACTTGGATTTACTATTCCTACCATCTGTCTTAAGTCTAACCAATAAAGCAATACTGAACAAGAACAGGGAATGAGAGGAAGACGGGAATCAAAATACCACAAAGATAAGCAGGTAGTTATTTTACTCTGAATACAATAATAGGAACTCTAGAGGCCAAAATGTTCCAGCTGAGCTAACTATGGCTTCCTGCTGCTCTTCCTAACATGATATTGTAGAAAAGTAATTGCAAGTATTACTCACAAAGTACAAAATATGAGATAGAAACAAACAACAGAAGAAACATGTATCTACTGGCAAAGCCAAATCTCAGTAGAAGATGATTTTCAATATGCTTTGAAGTTAACTGTATAAAGTGGTAATGGAAGACTTTCAATTTAAATAAACCACTTAAAATTCTTTATTTCACTAAAGGCAGAAGTTAAATGTTAATATAAATACATACAACTAAGTTAGTTAAAAAACCCCGACAAACCAGAGTTCCATAAAGGCATACGCTAATGGAACCCTCAGAACTGCAGCCACATCCCAGCCTGACCCATAGCTCTGTCCTTCCAGCTCTCCCTTCACACCCCTTGCCCATGCGGGGAGATCAACTGATGGGTTATATTCATTGGTGAGAAATGTAAAGGGAGACCGTCTTGCATCCCTGAAACTTTCTGCCCTTCACACCATCAGGATCCTTGCAACTTTGTTTTTTTCTTGTAAAAGATAGAATAATTTGAAGAACATTTGATTATTAACCATCTTATTTTCACAGAATCACAGAATGACTGAGGTTGGAAAGGACTGCTGGAGATCATACAGTATAATTCCCTGACTCAAAGTAGAGTTAATTTGAGTAAGTTGCTCATGATCTTTTCCAGTCAGTTTTTGAAAATCTCCAGGAACATAATCTCCCCAACCTCTCCAGGCAACTTGCTCCAGTGTTCAGCTCACCCCTACAGTAAATTGTTTTCTCAGTTTTTGATTGAAATACTACTTCTCTGCTTTGTACCTATCAGCATATTAGGCTGTGCTGCCTGTTGTAGTATTCTTGATCACTGGGAGCTGCTTAAATCAATGAGCTCTGAAAATGACAATGAGATGTATAACCATGAAATTTATTGAACATGCCTGCATGCATTAGTAATGACACAGTATGGCCTCTGGGTCCAATAATGCAGAGAGCTGGATTCCTTCATCTTCCAGTGACTGCTCTAAATTCCCTAGTCACACAAGGACACACAGAACACGCATACATTTTTCACTCCTGGATTCTACACTACTTCAAACCATTTGGGTTTTGCCTTGTTGCTGTGCACACATGGTAAGTTTCTTTCAATTTCATAGTGTCAAAGATATTTTAAATAATTAGTTTCTTACAAAGAATATACAATTAACATTCCTTGCCTCAAAAATACATGCAAGGAGTTATGCTGAGGTGGAACTGGGAGAAACCTGTATAAACTCAATGCTCTTGAGATTTCCATCAGAAATCAGTCACTTGATTTCATGTGAAATGACAAGAATGCACAAGCATATTTTTTGGTTCTTTATTACAAAAGTCTCAAGTGACATTTGCTGTAAGAAGGACAATGGTAACAGACGGTGAAATGTCAAAGATTTCCCAAGGAGAAGTCAATTCTGTTCATGATTCTCTTAAAACACATAAGTAATTCCTGTGCATTCAGTCAAACTACCTGTGTGAAGGAAATATAAATTAACATCGGGTGGTTAATCACTAATGCTAAAACCCTGTAACTGTAGTATTTGTGCATAATTTCATTCTCATTTTATATTCTCTAGAAGAAAATGCCTTGAGAGATTTTTTTTTCCCTCCTATTAGAATTCTCCAACTTGCTGTAAATATTTTATATCCATGCAGCTACTGAAGTCACTAAATTATCAATCTTGTACTCTAAAATAAGCCAGTCTATTTCAGAGTCTCCCCCAACCCCCCATTCTCATTATAGCTATTTTCATTCTGGACTCTCCACACACTGTGTGCACCTGTAATCTGAATCTACATTGTATTAGCAAGATCCTCCTAATTAGATTTCATTTCAAGTGAGAAAAAAGTGACATGCTAAGCCTGCCTGTTCTTTGAAGAATGTCCTGCAAGGTCAAATGGTGTGTATATAAGGGCCTTGTGATCCGTTTGACACAAGTAAGACAGGGTTGGTCAACACTGCTTTTCATTACTGAAGGCATCTGAAGAGTAACTGGTATTGATTCCATTCACATCAATCGCAAAACAGTAAACAAAATAATTATATTCTTTGTATAGCAGTTACACGAGTACGTGCAGCTATACTTAACAGATGTACAGACAGTAAAAAGCTCACTTAAAACAGACACTGCATGAAATTCTAGTTTTCTTAATAGAGCTACCATCCAAACAGTAAAGCTTCTGAGATCTCTGCATCATCTTTTAATTTAACCAAGTCAGAAACTCTCCTAAAATCAGGACTCTTCCTACAGATTAGACTTCCAAAGTTTGTCTACTTCTGAAATAATAGTTCTGTTCTTAACAAATATACCTGTATTACTCGTTTTGAAGCTTTTACAGCAGCACAATATGTTGGTTTACTGCTTAAAAATTAAGGAACACTCTTTCCTTTATGAGACCAGCTGCTTTCTGCTAGACTTCAGCCTCTTTTCACAAGAAATAGCTGAGTTTATTCTGTAATTCTTACTAGTCTTGCCCTTCTTTTGGGGTACCATGACAAACTACAGCCTAGAATACTTTTTTAAAGCCTCTCAAGGGCTGTAAGGCTTCTCCCACAGGCCTTGCTACCTGCATCACTGATGGAACCACACAGCACATTCACATATACACTAAATCTCTATCCTATGGCCTCCTTTTCCCAGTTGCATTACTGAAACATACACACCTGCATTTGGCACCTGTAAGTTCTTTCATCAGAGGGATCAGTAACTAATTTGCTTAATAAAGTAAACCAGAGCACTTTCAAAATGCAGCGTATTTACTCATCATCACACAAGTAGTAAGCCTGTAGCACAAGGGAGAAAAACAATAAAAAGTCAATACGTAGACTTATTTATGCTTAGAATGACTACTGCCAATTTTTGCCGCTCTCTCAGTTCAAGTAACACCCATCTGCTGATGGAGAAAACCTCAATCTCTCTGTTCCCTGGCTAGCACAAGAACATTCTTTCAACACTCCCTGTGTAGTCTCCTAGTTCTCATAAATCTCTCCTGCTTTTTTAAAAGACACAGGATCCTGAAATGGTTTGTGTTACTACAATCCTCTCTCACTAAAAGACAAATGTCACACTACTGAGAAGAGGAGCAGAGCATACTCCCTCTTAGATAATAATTAGTTATTTTGAGTGCCAGTGGAATATTCCCTATTTATCTAAGCTATTGCTTAATCGCTACTGCCTGATTCTTTATACAAGCCCCTTCATCAAGTCTGATGCAAAAAAACAACATTATATTAGATTATACCTGAGAACCAAAAGATTTCTTTTGTAAGCTGCATATATCTTTACTAAGCTTAGAAACTGTAGACCTAGCCTGGATGATTTCAGCAGAAATGGAAAAAACAAAACTACTAGTCAACTACACGAGGAGTGTGAGAGCTGTATGTGAGAAAGGACAACCTCATCCTAAAATCTAACAGTGAATTATTTTCAGTAGAAGGAGGAAATCGACGATACCAGTCTATGCAACAACAGAAGAACTGCATTTGGAACTCTCTGTGATATTCCAGAGAGCTGTATTAGAGAAAGATTGACTCAGCATAAATATGAACCAATGAAACTATCTGGGAATGGACTGCCCATTTTATGAGCAAGTAAGAGTTGGGATTATTCGGCCCAGCAAAACACTGAAAGGAGGTAGAACTGTCCTTACTATATATACTAAACATGCAATTCTCAGAGAGAGAGAGCAGCCACTGCAACACAAAACCAAATCAATATGAGCTGGCTAAATAACAAACACAAATGAATAAGCTGAAGTACGGAGAAATTTTTCAGCATGGGAACGATCAGTTCTCAGGAAGCTGACATTATGTAAAAGATGCTTAAAAGGCAGAAGAACCAGCAGAGCTGTCCAGACTCAAAGGAAAGCCCACACAGCTAAACTTCAGTGGAAGTTCCAGTGTGAAATCATTTGCTTAGTCTACAGCTCAGGATTCTATGATGACGAAGGAATGATGTAACACGCTGTCAGTTTAGAAAATATCCTTTAATAAGATGTAACTACTATATATTACTTTGTTCCCCTGAAATACAAAAGCCAGGTACTTGGCTGACAAGTCTTTATGATTTCACTTGCTCTGACTTGTTTTCTGTTCCTCTAGTTCCAAAGCTTTTCCACACAGTGCTCTATTTCTTTAAGATTCATGGCAACAGTAAGTTTTTCATGAAGACCTGTGTCTAATCTTTTCTGGCTTCTGGTGGATGGGAGTCTGGAATAATTCTCTTTCCCAATTTAAAAAAAAAAAAAAAGGGGGGGGGTTGCAATTCACACCAGTTACTTTCCAAATCTAACAGTTACAAGGTCTCCCTACTGAAAACAACATTAAATAGCTATTCTCGTACTCTTGAAACAAAGTCAGTCATTTATTTAGGAAAATTATGCAGAGTGTACTGTGAATTAGACTGCACCTTTCAGGCCTTCCAGCTACAGCATCAACTTTAATACATATTTGGATAATACAGAAGTTTATGACAGAAAAATCCAAATATTTATTAAGAAATATAGATAATCTGAATTCAGTGTTTTCTAAAAGGTAATGCTACACAGAAAGCATACTGCATTTTAGCAAGAGGTATTGCAGTCCTTCAAATATTGATACACTAGGTAAAAATATTACAGCTCTATAGCTTTGGTTTCTATAAAAAGGCAATTTCTGTATATTGTCTCCCCTGCCTTGATTATATCTTTCATAAATATCAGAACATTTAACTTCTAAAAATTTCTTCCCATTCCTTTATGGCACAAAGAACTGGCTTCTACTTATTTCTAAATTCAGATGGAGAATTTAAAGCAAATTTCTCAACATTGGGCATGCAAATATTTAATCCAAAAGAACAGGAAAGAATACACAGTCAAAATAATATGGGAAAGTAAAACATCTCGTAGGAAAGGGCTTAAGACACTCACAGTTCTACTGGCCAATGTTAAAGTTACCAACATCACTATCCTCCTACAGAGAGGGAAATGAGAAGAATTTGCTAAATATAGCTGGAACTGTTTGGAAGGATGCCTGTCCTTATTTGTGCATTCATCTGTTTAATTGTGGGCAATATAGCCCACTAGACAGCCTTGAGGCAAGTGTGGATGTTCAATATTCTCTAAATTATACAGTCTCAACTTGAGATTGGATTTATTTACAGAGTTTACAATAGTATAAATGGAAACTTTGTATCTTCAAACTTCATAGCTTTAAGTGCCTCTGAACATTTTTTACTCAGGTTTGGGAATGTTCTAAATGCCTTCAAGACTGTGTGCATTTTAAACACACATGGTGAAAAAGGCTATGGAAATCTTGTGTTTACTGTACAACCTCAACTCTTCCAAATCAAAATGTATACAAACATATATTTTTGTTTCAACATCAAAAAAAATCAAGTTTTATGCTAAAAGCTCCTCATACTTTGGCAGTCTGAGGAAATAATAATATTTTCCTCAAACTGAATCTACAAGTGCATTTTTGAAAGAATTGCAATAATTTAATTATTTGAACATACCTGTCAATACATCATACCAATTTAATCTATCTTTATTTGAAAATAAAACTGAAACAATGACACAAACCTAAAAGAAATAAGTCAAAGGAAGTTTATACCTGTGATCCAAGCCATTGGAAAGATTCCTGAGCCAAACTCCCTTTGTTTCAGTGACAATATTGTAAAGAAACAGAATTGTATTTAACGGGCAGTGGGTGCCTGAATCCTTTTAAGAATTTGGGCCTGATTTCCTAAGGGGTCACTAAAAGTCATAGCCAAGGTATCAACTTATTTATAAATTACAGAGAGGTTCTCACATGTTCCTTTTACTTAACATTCAGTCACCACTGATCTTCTTCCTTCAAATGAAATCTGAGCAAGCCATGGTGCAAACCTCATCAGATCTCTGCTACTTGATAGCAGAAGGTCCCACAGCTCAAGAAATTCCTTAGTGAATTTTCCATACCCTCAGTAAGGCTTAGAAAAAAGTACAATGATAACTGCCCAGAAAAATTGAAATTTTGCACTGGGAATAGAGTTTGTTCATACAGTCACAAAGGAAAAATCCCTTGGAAAAGAGAATCCTGTATTATGTCCTGATCATTTAAATGCAAGTACTTGCCAAGCATTGTGAAGAAATTAACCTTTACACAGTTAATAATATTTAAGATTTATGTTAATTTTCAATTTAAAAACCACTGCTAACAATACAAAACAAGAATTTTGTTTGACTGTATATAATTAAACAAGTTACATTAAAACTTCCTAGAGAGCTAAATGAATATGTTTCAGTTCTGTCTAACATTGCTTCTTCTGTTCCTTAAAAAACTAGAGTTCCTGAAATTCAGAGTTATCACACTGCTTCTCTGCTTCAAAACACTGAGAAGTGGTTTGTGGTGCTATAAATGAAATGAAGTGGTTATTTCCTTGAAGAGATAGATGAGCATGGGCTGGGATTCAGAAACCCTGCCATCAACGCAGTAAGTAGCTTGTAAAAGCTGAAGACTGTTTATTACCTACGGAAACAGACCATCATGAAACACTGGTTTAAAAAAAGAAAAAAAATCTTAGCAAATATTTTTTCAAGAAAATATTCTCCATTTGCAGAGAGCAAAATACCAGCACAAAACATGTTCTCAAGAACTAGGACACTATTCATGAGTTCATCTAATCATCTAATCAACAAAATAAACAAGTTAGCAAGTAACATGTATCTCCAGGAAGCCAGGTATTACTTTAAAGGAACACCAGTATCCCAAAATTCCTGATCATAACCTGTACCTTCTTTTCAGTTTCACTGACTTAAGGCTTGGAAAAGAAAAACCAAGGAGAGCATCAGTCTTTTTGTGTTCCTCTATTAGGGAGAGACACAGAAAGATTACAGAATCATAGTATATCTAATGTTGGAAGGGACTTGTAAGGAGATGTATCAGTATTAAGAGAAAATTACATTCCAGTTTAAGGACAGAACTGGAGTAAGAGTTACTGCTACTGATAAAGAAAGTCTACCGAGGTTTCAATCTTATTGATTATACAACTCAATAAGCTTCCATCACCACATCACACACAAAAAAAAAAGTATCTTACACTTCACCTCTAAAATACTGCCTCAGGAGAGGGAACATGGTTTTTTACTTCCATTATATTTCAGCCTGCAGTAAGGAAGTGCCTTGGTCCTGAATCAGAACCCACAGGAATTTAGCAAGTGCTATTTCTGCTTGTAGTAAAATCTTTAATATGCAATTTACATCTTGATATGTCATCATTTCTTGGTATTTAACTTAGTAACAGCTTCTCTAAAGTAGAAATTTTATTACATAAATTATGGAAGTAGCAGACTGAGTGTAGTGGAGACAGTATAAATTTCTGAATCGATACAAAATTTGTCCCTGGTAGTAGTTGTTATTCTATGCAGGTGTGTTATTGATTACAGTCATAATGGTCTCACTTTAGCTGCCGTCAATAACTCACTACTTATATCGTCACACTGAATTAAAGAAGAAGCAGTCTAAAAATATGTGGAGAAGTTATACCAGCATGCCATGACCCAGCCTGTGGTCAGAACAATGCCTGTTTAAGTTAGGATTCGTGCTTGGGACTTCACTTGACATTACATTGATAAAATGGAAGTCAAATGTGATATTTATTAAGGCAGAAGCAATTACGTCTTAAACATACTGGAAAACTCTTCTAGTTACTGTATACAATAAAATGATGCTTTCAATACCTTGGGACCATTATTAGGATACACTTACTGTTATGCCAAACTGAATCAAAGTTTTATGGATGGGCATTGTCATTTTACTGATCAGCATGACTGAAGCCTCCTTGAATCAGATTAGGAATTGTAGAAGGTATGTTAGATTACTTCACTTTTTTTATATTTCTAAATCAACACTTGACAGCAATATACAACAACAGAATACTGAACATTTTAATCCACTGTCGAAGATTAACAGAATGTAAAGATAATATATCAAAGGAAAGAACAGAATATTGCTTAAATCTACAACAATTACAGTGTTCTGTGCACATTCTAGAGAAGCATGTCTTAAACAAAAAAAACCAAACAACAAAACCAAACAAACAAAATTTTAAAGGAACACTGTTTTTGTGAGACACTTGAATTGCATCTCCTATGAATCTCATTTTGATGCTAGAGGAATTTTCCTTGACAACCCCAATATAACACCACAAGTCATGTTCATGCCCACATTTCCCTATGTATGTGCTTGTCCAAGGCTTCTCTCTCTTTCCCAGGAACAGCAACACAGAAACAGAAACTCTTGCAAGCTTATGGATTCTACTAGACTGCTATAAGCAATGCTCCGTCATTACACATCACAAGAAACTCAACCAACCATCAACAGAAAGTTCTCACAACTGCACAAAATGACCAAAATTTTTTTCCCCTTCAATCTCATACAACTAATCTCACGTAAGTGAGGTGCATGAACAGTTGTCTTAAGAAAATTCAACCTATCAGTGAGTGATAAAAAATACCCACCACATGGAAGTTCTTCTAAGTTTTGATGTATACACATTAACGAGAGTAATATCCATCCTGTCTCACTTTCAGCACCTGACATACATGCTTCCTTTAGGAAGCTAGTGCCCATGCACCATCCGTATTTACTACTTAACTGAGAGAGAGAGGGTCCTTAAAAGTACCTCCAGAGAAGTCTGTATCCACTGTTTTCATTTGCAGCCAGAAGTGGCTGCCCTTTCTAACTTAGGCATCTAATTGACATGCCTGAAGTTACTGTAACCATCTCAACTGAAGTGTCACCCCTGAGATTTGCCTTCCCCAAAAGAATCTGTGCTTTATGAACCATATTTGAATTAATTCTGCAATTCACTTTCCTGTGGGGAACCTCTGCAACCTTTTCTCCTCTGCATACTGTCAGAAAGTTTATTATTTCTTCATTTAAAACCTGCAAAAATAAGTGTACCAAATATCACTAGATATGTCATCAAACTGTGAATCCAGTAGAGTGGACACTGTTGATTAATTAAACATTGCAATACAGTTTCCTAGCCATACGGAATAATCCAGTCAAAGTCTATGTGATCAGTTCTGTCACTGTTCTGAATAGCAGTTACTTAAAATTTTTATCACTACATAACCTGCATTAAATAGAGAATGTTTATTGTAACAAGAAGGTCCCACAGAGGAAGTATGCTGATATGGTTCCAGCTACTGAGGAGACATTACACCACCAGAGCAGATGAAAATCAGGCAATTAAATTACTGGAAACAGTAGCTGGAGTTCCACTAACTTTACGTGGCAACAAATGTAGATCATTTAAGAAAATAGTTTCTTACAGCAACAAGTTAAGGTAGCGTTTTTCTTCACAAAACCCCTGTGATTGTTCCTTTTATGATTGCTGAAATAAAACGGGGAAAAAAATAGTTTGGAAAACAAAACAAAAAAAAGGCACGTCTGCTACAAAGTCCAGATGCTGTAAAGGTGTTTTTTTTCTGGCCAGTACTCCAAATTCAGCTACACCTCAGCACCTCAAAGCCAGTCAATACCTTACAGCATCTGTAAGAACTCTTACAGGGATTACTTCATTAGATAATTCAAAATATATCCAACTGAGAGTACAGGTCTTGATATCAATCCCCTGATAAATCCACTCTCAAGTATGACTGTGCAAAGGAAGCCTATTTCTAAATGCCCAAATTATTAAATTCTGAAACAAATAAGGAAAAGAAAAAATATTTTGAGTTTGCTGTAACTACATAATATCAGAACTGGCCCCAAGCTGATTTACTCACTTCTTTCCTCTCGCCTACAATGTTTAAGCTGTAACTCTTCAGTAATCTATTTTAGAAGACAGTAAATGCTTCACAACTCTTAAATAAACTGTAAGTAGCTAAACAGTAACTGTTCTGGAGGACAAAGGCCTGTTGGCAAGGCACTACACTTCAAGCTTCCAATGGCTTATGACAGCAATAATAAGGCAAACAAAATAAATAATAAAAATGAAATTGTGATAGATACCTTGACAGTGTCCTTTTAATCTTTAGCCAACTTGAGATGTCATGTAAACACTGAAGCAGCAGAGATGATACTGCTTAGATAGCAAAATCTCAATTTCTCCCTGACCTACAAATCATAACCTAACAGAGGAGTTGTGCACTGGCATATATCCATACATACAGTAGCTCACTGAAACCCCACTCCAGCTTCTGAAACAAAACGCGTGTGCTTTAGGATGCAGGAAAACCCTAATTATAAATAACATCAGCCAAGCCATGCACAGAAGATTTTGACAATGCAACCAAGAACCTTATGGTTCTATGGAATCTATCTTATCTTACAACAAAGTTCCTCAATTGTCTAAGAAAGGCATCATATCTGTAGCTATAAGGCACACTGCATGTAGTTCAAAACGAGAAGGATCTTCCTAGTGCAGTATGAACTGTGGAGTGAAGCAGAGAAGCACAGTCCTGCTCGCATCTTCTTTCATAATGGACCTCAGTACCGTGTAATACTGCCACCAGCAGTATCATTGCTAGGCAAGAGCTGGATGAAAAAGTACTTTCTTGGGTTACTCAGCCTGGAACCTGGGATCTAAACATTACAATTTGCTCTAAGTATATTCAATATACTTATTCAATTATAATCAATATTATTCAACTTGTCTCCCGGTAATGAATATCAGCTGATTACAGAGGATTAAGACTCGAAGAATCAGACCAAGAGAGCCTTCACAAAGAGGTATGTGGAGATGCTGAACTGCACATACTTAGGCTCACAGGTTCTTTCCTCAGTGTACTATTGCTAGTATACATTTTCTATCTTGTGCAAGAAGTCTACACTTGAGAAAACACAGGTTTAGGTATCTCCAGAAGTACCCACTGATTTTGATTTTCTAGGTTAACTCCTGATTTTGAAAGACATGATTAAGCAGATCCTTTGACTTCATTGTGGCCAACCTTTTCAAATCAACTTTAGATTGCTCTTACTTGGAACCAGTAACATTTCCATCAATTTTATCTAGATTGGACAACCAAAATAATTCCACATAGCAAAAGATGAGGGTGTAAACACAATACCAACTTCTACAGAATTTGATAAAGTAATCAGTTAAAAAAAAAAATCCATAAAGCCAGGCATTTGAGGGGTATAATGTTATCTTACCTAGTTAAGATTCATTACTTTGAGAAAGAGGCCACTTGTTTCAATAGTGGTATGCTCCCAGTAATGACAACTGTTGTAAGAAAACATACTCAGTCATGTTCTTTGCAGGAAGAAGTAGTGACTAGATAGAAGCATCATTAACTACACTGAAGTATTCTCTACAAGAGATTAAAATATTTTCAAATGCCATGCATATATACATTCCTACTGGGTCTCTTGAACATTTTTTGTCACAGAGATTAATTGATGTTCCAAGAAAGGCACATATTTTGACGAGTCCAAATGGCAAACTATCCTGAAACACAGAGGTAATCAATGGGTCTCATCAGGACTCTAAAATGTTTGATATAGTGGTTATAAATTAATGATGAATA
The DNA here is from genome assembly GCA_033439905.1 of Ceryle rudis. Classification (NCBI taxonomy): domain Eukaryota; kingdom Metazoa; phylum Chordata; class Aves; order Coraciiformes; family Cerylidae; genus Ceryle; species Ceryle rudis. Next base: position 47,285 of record JAAGNO010020396.1, read on the forward strand.
ATAGATGCTGTCCACTTACTATTAAATAATTAGCCATTTATATAATACACATCAAAAATGCTACTTCTTGAAAATATGACTACTAGAGGGTTGACTGCCAGCCTTGGATACTACCAAATGGAGCTGCCTGTTCTTACAGCGTTGCAGAAAAGCAAACACATAAAAAGAATTAGATTCATGGGAATTAGTTACTTGTCTTACATGCTGTTTAAAATGAATGCAACCTAAGCTAATGCAGAAGATCTAGACCACTAGAACCTTATAATACAGAACCAGAAGTAGCTTTACAACTTGTTTTGAATTGCTGCTAAAATGAAAGGGTAGGAGCAAAAAGGACAAACAAGGAATAAAAAACTTGCAACACAGTTTTTTGGTTTTGGCTTTGTTTTTACACAAGTTAGCTAAGGGGAAAAAAACCCACTTCATTATATAAGTCAGTTGCTACTTTTTTCAGCTGTTGAGATAGGTGGCTAACCTTCTTGCTTCAGCACACATGCAGACCACATCCTACCTGGAATTTAGAAGAATGCTTCAAGATCTCCTTGTTCTTATTTTAATGCTCAAAACCATTATTTTCTTCAGAAAAGGGTATCAGCAATATATGTTTACCAGGTTACGTGTATATTTTAAATAGTTTACATTATGGAAAGAACAGTTTTTTCCTAAAAATATGTGGATTTTTATTTCAGTGCTAATTTCCAAGTGACTTACATGAAGTCTGAGTAAGGTAAAGGCACACATATGATAAACTCTTTCCCTAAACATCGTGGTGTAATCCTAAAGTTGGCCTTTTTCCTCATTCATCTGTGGAGATAGGCAATAAAGTAAAAAAAAAAAAAAAAAAATTACCTAATCTTTCTGCTTTGAAAATTACTCCAATGGCTAATAGGAACAGGATGTACTCACACTAGACAAGATACTGTCATACTCTGGTTAAAGCGTAAAAACATAAGGTAAATATAATCTCACATTTAGCTGCTACAGCATTTGTTTACAATGTTTGCGTTAATGATTTATACTCGCACAATAAAATATTAAGAGCAACAAATTATAAACCTGGTAGCACAAGAATTCTAACAGGTTTTCCTCACAGTGTGTCAATTCTGACAGCAACCAAGATCCACCAAAAGCACTGCAGAAATAATGTGTAGCATTACATAAAATCAAATACAGAAGCTTAGTTTTATATAACTGTAATATGCATGCAGCTGGTCTTCAGGATATCCTCTCTAAACTGCAGTTTGTACAAAATTCGAAGCGTAAGCAAAAGGCAGCAGTTTTCAGTGCAGTACCCTAACAATATAATGGGAATCTCTCTATATTTGTAACTCTTACCAGTACTTCCAATATTCCAATATTAGAGAATTGCTGAGACTGAAATGCATTGCAGAGATTTTGAATGAAGAGATGAAAATCAAAGAAGGGAACTATTTTTCATCCCTTCTAGCTTAACAGGATGTCAAATCTATAGTTATATTAATTGATATTCGGTTATTTGACAGCAACTATGGCATAAAAAAAATAATCACCAAAGTGAACTTTACAAAGATAACCAATGTCAAATAAATACATTCCATGCATCTCCGAACAATACATGAGGACAAACTATTCAGTCAAACTGTATTGTTCTTCTAAACCTTGCCCTCCTAATACATTCCTTTAGCCAAGCAATGGGAAGATAAGTCCATTTACATAATGGAACATAGAATTTAAATATTTCAGACATTTACAGAGACGTTGCTTAAAATAAATTTTACAGCCATCCCTCCAAATATCTTGCATGATGAAGATCACAACATACTTCATAACTTATTTTTTTCTGTAGAAACTCCAAACTACCCAGCCCTTCCAGTCACTTTAGTCACCATGGATATCCTGTATTACTTTATTATAACAAATATTTTTTTTTCCACAGCAGATTTAACGTGAAGCTGCATTTTCCCCTCTTTCGCAGTGCCTTGCAACACTGCTAAAGCCACTAAAATTTCAGATTTTACTACTGCACCATGCTGTCCTGCATGATTTTGTAACCAAAATATGTTCAAATTTATGGAATCTTAAAGAGCTAATGTACTTAATACAGACTGCAGCACTCCAGCTACAGGAAGATACAATCAGCCAATGTCAATATTCTGTCATTTAGAATCATGATTTTTACCATAAAGCATTACTATTAATAGAAAGCAGCAGGGTTTCCCCCCCACAAACTTGTATCCAGTGTTTTAAGATATTATTAGTATAAAAACAGGTCTCCACTCGATATTTAAAAAAAAAAAAAAAAAAAAAATCTGCTTAGGTTTCCTTTTTTAACATGCCAAGAATCACATCTTGTATTGTGACCTACCTAGGGCAAAACAGTACACTGTGAAAGCAAAGTACACGTTATAAGAATTCCCCCTTTCACACATATAAACAAGTGCCTACATTAAAAAAAAAAAAAAAGTCTACTATTTCCATGCCATAAGTGAACATTTTAAGGAGTTGATTGATCAAGTTTTGCAAACATTAGATTTTAATCATGTGCAGCAATACTGAAAGAAAAATGAAAAGAGAAAAACAAACCCAAAGCACCCCAACTTTTTTTTTTTTTTAAGTCTGTAACGCTTTTCACGTTTGTGAAGAAATAGGTTAGTTTTGTTTGGTCTTTGCTACAAAGAGACTCATCTCCTATGCATGCCACAAATAACCTGAGCAATTACTTCCTTCCATGAGAAGACCTGCCCATCATATTGTTGGATTAATGTAACGTTGGTTTGTTTAGGGGCTACTTGTGCGTGTGGCTTGCGTATGTAATTTTAGCCATTCGTATGCATCAACTCAGCGTTGCTTATCTCACGATAAATTGATGAACACTGTTAAACCTTAAACAGCAATCTTTAGCAAACAAAGGCGGCTAGTCTGCAATCGTGATGCAAAATCATCCCAAACGTTCTACACCCTGCAAGAGCCTCTCACAGAAAATACGCCGACAACCTAATTCATTTCCCCCGACCCAACGATCTGCTCACCATCTCCTCTGTCTTACGTCTCTGTCCTCATCTTATTTTCCTTTTTTCTGCTGGCTTCAAGGAGGCTGGTGTACCAAAAATAAAAATTAAATTAAAAATTAAAAACAAAACAAAAACAAAACCAAACCAAACCAACTCTTCAATAAAATACTCAGCAACCGCTGGGCAGCATATCAACGAGAGCCCCTTGTCTTCCTCTCCCGCTGCCCGTTCCCGGGAGCAGCCCTGCCGCGCTGCTCCCCGCCCGCCGCTCACGCCCTCCCCGCCCCGGCGCAGCCCCACGGGTGCCCAGCTCCCGCGGAAGGCGCGTCCGTCCCCCAGTGCATTCTCCCGAGAGAGCACCGAGGCTGCAGTAGCAGCCTCTTTATCGCCTTACTACCCACCAGGACCACACAGTGTACGGAGTCGGGCTCATTTTCCCCTCCCACCTCTACATTCCTATTTACAAAGGGTATCCAAGACCATCTTTATCCAGCCGAGGGGGAGAGGGGGGAGGTGGAAGCAATCATTAACCCTTTTCTTGCATTTACCTTTTCTACTCTGATTTTTGGCTGCGTTTTTAAAGCACACAGAGGATGTCTCCTCTCTACAAAGAAGATAAAGTCGCTGCCTTCAGGCCTCCGGGGCCCGGCTCCCTCACCCCAGCTTGACTGCTCGCCACCTCTGGAGGAGCACGGTCCTCCCGACGGCCCCCAAGGCCGCTCCAAAAGAAGGCCCAAGGGCAATGCTGAAACACGTGCGCCCTTCTGCAACTACTGTCAGGAAAATAACCGCCTGCGAAGCCACCCGGGTCGAGCGCTCCTCGGGAAAGGCCCGCCAGGAGAGGGGAGCATATCTCCCCCGCAGCCCGTGTCGGTACTGTTTTTCCAACTCTTTTTTTAGGCGGGGCGTTATCATTCCTCAACATTCACACCTGGGGGGAAGCACCGACGGAAAGGAAGAGGCACCCTAGCCTGCCGCGGGGGCTCCCTCGACACAGCGGCGGCGGGCGGGAAGGAAGGAAGAGAGGGGAGGGCAGCGAGGCCACGACCCGCACCCTCCGCCGTCCCTGCGCCGACCCCCGCCTCGCGCAGCCTGTCTGCGGCCGGCACGCAAACCGACGCGCGGCTCCCACGCACCGAATTTTCCCCTTGGGTGGTTCCTTTGCGATCGCGTCCAGCAACCAAAGTCTCATTGGTGCGTTTCCGCCCCATCTCCGGTCACTGGCTGGCCGCTCCGCGCGCCATTGGCCGGCGGAACTGTCCGTCCGAGGAGGGCGGCCCCGCCCCTTGGCGGGCGCGCGGGGCGAAAGGGCGGCAGGCGGGGCCGCGGGCAGCGGCCGGAGGAGCTGCGGTCGCTGGTGCGGTCGCGGGGCCGGAGCTGCCCGCCCGGCAAAGAGCGGTGCGCTGACCGACTGCTTTCGGCAGGAGCTGCAAGGACCGCTCTGCCACCTCAGGGGATGCGGACGCGAACGGCGCTAAGCGGCCTCCAGCGCTGAGGCCAGCGACCTGGAGTACAGCTGAAGGGTTTCTGTTCCGGGAAACTGAACGGTACTTCTCCTGGCTGTAGACGAGGAGATTGCGGGCCCAAGCCATGCCCGAAATGCGGGCTGGCAGGTGCAGTGCGGGCTCGACAGGTGCAGTGCAGCCAGGTAACACTGGCACGATCTTTTCGCCATTTGCCATGGTCTGTGCGCTCCGATTCTTGCCTCGCAGCTTTCACTTGGATAAGCCAAACAGCTTGAGCTTCTGACACCCGTATTAAATATATTGTTATCTACCCCCTTTACTATTTTTATGTTCCTCTGAATTATTTCTAGTATTTTTCTTCTCCCAAACGGTGGGTGCCAGCAACAGTAAAGTGTTCCAGTGTTACAAGTGCTGTGGACAAAGGCAGTATTGCTCCCCTGTCTCCCCCCTATATTCTGTAATTTATACATTAAAGGATTACATTAGTCCAGTTTATCACAGTATTACCCTGAGAAGTCATGTTGAAACATTTATATATAGTAACAGCTAAATTCTTTTCCACAACTCTTTCTTCCAAGCTAGCTTCCATCCCTGCATTCTTTATTTCCAGATGTGTTCATATGAATTTTTTGACATTAAAAAAATGCATTGTATTGTACTAGGATGACTTAATTGGTCACATCAGATGATGCTGCAACTAATTGGTCATGTGAATTATCCACTCATCTACTAAGCTACAGATTTTACTGGTAAAGATCTTACATCGTCTAGACAATTGATAGACCAAAGAGGATCAGAGTAAGAGCTGATGTCTAGAAAACTGCCTGGGTCACTGATGTCTCCTCTTTAGCAACCACTTTCTGAGAGCTCTTAGGGAAAAGATTCAATTAAAGTGTGCTTTATGCATTCCAAGCAACGTGCATTCCAGTACTTAAAAGATAAAACAAACATCAGGACTGTTTCTCTTAAGATTTTGAGACTAACTCAGGGCAATTCTACAAGCTTTTCACTAACTTCTGCTCGGTTTTCAGCTTTCTCCAGTCGATGTTCTGTGCTGACAGCCAGTACCACTCTCTTCATTAAAGATACTTAAAGTGGATACAGAATCTCTGCCTACTTAGAATCAGTTTTCAAGTTTGGAAAACAATGGGAGCTATACACAGATCCCCTAGGACAGGGTCTACAAGGGACAGTAATAATCGAGCTTGTTTCGGTGGAACAAAAAGTAGACACAAGAAATAGAAGGAAGAGTCTTGGTGACCACCACATCCAGTATTCACAAATCCTTGCAGCTGCCTGTTTTCATGAAGGCTTCTAAAAAAAACCACAGATGACTCTGAAGTTACTCTAACTTCCCATATGTATTAAAAATAAGGAAAAAATAGAAATCAGTAAAAGTAACAGCATTAAGTTTTAAGCCTATGGACAGTTTACCTCTTCCCATGGACATAACTCCTACTGAAGGTTTGCAAACCTATCGTCTGAAGATTTTTAATGGGTATCAAGCATGGAAGCTATATAATCTCTGGTCACAGTGATGTGTCCATACTTCAAGAAATAAGGTGACAGCAAAAAATAATAAATTACATTTAATGTGCACACATTTTACAGATTGTAATGTAATGGAGATTAAAAGATTTGTATAATTTATCTATTTATTTATGAGATAACTATTTTAAATAAGTCTGTACCTGAACACATTAATATCTTTTAGGTTACTATGTATCAAGGTTGATATATATAAGTAATAAATACAATCTATTACTGTGTTTCAAAAGCTATAGTCCAAATAATGAAGATTTTATACTCGCCCAGCATTTTTCATCAATAGATCTGAAAAGACCTTGCAAAGGTCAGTGCTATCATGCCATTGTTGACGATGGAGAATGAAAGTATTGTTGCTCAATGTCGTATGCCAGACCAGTGGTAAAGCTAACAATTGACTTCAGGTTTTCTGCACCCAGGATGAAAGGTTTTGCCTTGCAAGCCACGTTACACGCTCATATACCCCTAGGAGTTCTTCTTATTAGTGTTTCATATCTTGTGTACTGTGTTTATCAGCATTAGACCCTAGAAGAACAGTAAAGGCTTTTCCAGTTTTCCCTTATATGGTTCACCATAAAACATTTTTAATTCACAGGCTCCACTGAAATCCTCTATTGCCACCTGTGAAAAAAGTCAGAAATGAAGTCTTGTTTGAAAAACCCATGACCACATTAAGATTCCAGTATGAAAGGACAAAAAGGTGGCACAGATCTAATCTAAACCCTGATCTTCATTACTAAATTACTAAATGTTTAATTATCAGTTCTGATAGTGCTGTATTTAATAACTGAAAGCAATTTTAACTTAGTCATTTGTGTTTTCCTCAATCCTCAGGAAAGCTGTCCTGGCCTGAATTCATGCCATTGCAAGCTCAGGGATCAATTACTTCAGGGCCTTTCTAGAAGCAGCGTCTCTCCTGAAGGTGAGATTAACACGCTTCCCACCCAGTGACCTTACTCTATAAATGGGTAAGTAACTACATCCAAACTCACCGAGATTGTCAACAACCCAGTCCTGGGGATATCAGTCCTCAGAGGTTTGAGCCCTTTGAACCGCAGATCAGGTTTTTGATGTTATTATTTCATAACTTGAAACAAAATATACTGGCAACAGGCTGAGACAGTCAAGAAGCAGCCCATGTACTTGTACTATACCAGAGATGACGACTTCAACCCAGGATGGCGGGCATGGATACAGGGCTGTGTTGAAGGTGACGGGTCTCTAGAACTCAGTGCCGCCTCCTTTCGGAACCCCTAGGCCAGGCCAGGCCAGGCCAGGCCCGGCCCTCCTCAGGCAGTGGCGGGCAGGCCCCGGGGCCGGGCGAGCAGCAGGAGCTCGGGCCAGCAAGGGGAAAGGGAGAGGGCGGTGTCCACCGGACACCTGTGTGCGAACCAGCCAGTGACAGCTTGAAGAGCAGAGGCGGGGCATGCGTCCTCCAATAGGGCGCGGGGAGGCGGGGCGCCCGGAGCCAATAGGGGTGGGCGTTGTTTTGAACTGGCTGCGCTCCCGGAAGCGGTGCGGCGGGGATGGGCTGGCGAGGCCGTACACGGCACGGCGGGGCAAAGCTCCTGCCAGCAAGCTACTTTCCACCAGCAAAGCGATTAGGATGTCCACTAAGAAGGTTTTAACGAGGGCTTTGTCCGTAATTATGTAATTAAGGATATATCAGGACCATACTTTCATTGCTTATGGTTGAAAATCGGTTTATTACCTTTAAGAGCAAGATAAAGAAGACAATCACTCCGCGGCAGAGGATTTAGAGACCAGGAAATCCTATCAGGACCAAAGGAATGTCTCGCATCCCAGCCCTGTAAATACCGACAGAGGTAAGCGCCGGTCCGCGCCTCTCCGCGGAACGATGCGCGGTCCCTGCGCGGTCCTTTCGCGGGGTGGTGCTCGGTCTTTGGGGAGGACGATGCGCGGCTCCTGCGCACGGTCAGGAGAGGTCCCTGCCCGGGGTGAGGAGCGGTCCCTCTGTAGGGTGATGGGCAGCCCCTCCGCGAAACGATGCGCGATCTCTCCGCGGTCCGCGGAGTCCCCGCGCCGGGGCTGATGGCTCTGTGTGTGTCCCCAGCAGAGGACGGTCTCGGCATGGATGTCGCCGGGACGCAGCTGGTGGAAAAGGACATCGAAAATTTGGCCCGAGGTGAGACGGGGGGCTGCGGGGCGGGGTGTGTGGTGTCTGACGGGACCCCCCAGCCTCTCCCCGCGGCTCGAGGTATTTGTGTTTTGTGCAGGAGTGATTAACTCCTGTGATTAATGTAACGTAATGCGATTAGCGCCGCGCTCCATATGGAAAAGTGCGGGCTCCCCTCAACCCCGCCGTGTATTTTTAAACAGACGAGTTACAAAAACTAGTCCTGGAGCAAATGGAGCTGAGGAAAAAGCTGGAGAGGGACTTCCAGAGCCTGAAAGGTACCTGCGACACTCCCCACCCCTCTTCCTGCCCCGCACCGGGAGCGGTGCTGACCCTCCGTGCCCCCGCAGATAACTTCCAGGACCAGATGAAGCGGGAGCTGGCGTACCGGGAGGAGATGGTGCAGCAGCTGCAGATCGTCCGAGGTGAGGCCCGGCCGAGCCCGGTTGGCAGCTACTGCTTTTATTTTTCATCTCCTTTTGTTTCTTTTCTTTTCCTTTTTCCTTTTCTTTTCCTTTTTCCTTTTCTTTTCCTTTTTCCTTTTCTTTTCCTTTTTCCTTTT
>JAAGNO010020399.1:0-35074 GCA_033439905.1 Ceryle rudis
GGGAGCCGGGCCGGGGGCTGGGAGGGACACTGAGTTCGTGGGGTGACGCTGGCGAGTGGTCAGGAAGCGTGTGCCGTGCGGTGGGGGTGTTGGAAGCGACGGTTTCTGGTAGATTTTCGAGTCTTAACGTCTGCTGTAGTCTATGGGGCTGTAAAGTTTTAGAGCAAGTGGAGTTTCTTGCTCAGTTTTTATTGGAAGAGGAAAAGAAGGAGGGGTTTTCCCCTCTTTGGCCCCCACATAATTCCTCATATTTGAGTAAACTTATAGTTGCTGAACTGGTCTAAAAGCACACTGAAGAAAATAAGTGTTTTAGAGTCTTCTGTGAAAGCAGAGTTCCTGCCGTCCTTTTCTGGCACTTAGGGGTGATTTAACTGCCTTAGTCATTCTGTAAAACTTCCTTTGAAGCTTTTGAAGGGCACGAGGAAGGCGATGAGCTGGGTGCTTTAGCTGCTGCTGATCAGAAAGCAAAGCTAAAATTGCTGTTTTCCCTTGTGACTTGGTGAATTTTGTGCTTTATTGATTTGGATTTGTCATTTAGTGGCACGTGGCAGAGGAGTTGCTCTTAGTGTGATTGGAAAGAAGGATTGGCAGGAACACTTAGTGAAATCGATCCTACAGTAAAAACATACTGCTGTTAAATTCTCCCTCTTTAAACAGAGGAAGGTTATCTGCACTGACAGTTCCTAAAGCAATTTTTTCCCCCACAAATTACTTGCTTGCTGATTTGCCGGTAGCAATTATGTTAGCAGCCTTTGTTTTTAACTGGCTCAATAAAATGAGGATTTTGTTTTCAATACTTACTCCACGGTAGCAGCTGTAGCTGCCACACAGATGGCACTTCTACTGTGAAATTAAGAGAAAGGAGGTACTGCTCAAAATCCTGGGCAAGGCCCTGACAGTTCTTTGTTAGGCTCTTAATGAAGATATAGAACTCTGTTCCTACTTGGTTTTGCCCTCGATGCTGAGGTGATGATTAAATGATGACTGTGTGTATCTGGCTGCAGCTCAGCCACGGACTAGAATTCTGCTGCCTCTGGCTTTCAAACCAGGATGGGTAATGAGAGGTAACTCGTGGGTAACTGCAGAAGTTCCCCTCTCCCACCAGCTGATAGGAAGCAAGGTGCATTGGAAGGTGCTACTTGTCTCCTACCTCATTAGTAAATTCACTGGCATGTGCTCCACTTTAAGATTTGAAAAGAAGACTAGCTATGCAATCCTGTCCCCTGCTAAACAGGGTATCAGCACAACATCAGCTGGTTTTCAGGATATTATAGACATCACGGCAAAAAGGAATGAATTTAGAAATGGAAGGATTTGTGTATGCCAAAGGAAAGCCCTCCTCAACTGGAGGGACGGCAAAGGAACAAACGCATTGTGCTTCTTAATTTCTTTTGTAATGTAATGGCAGAGGCAAAGCTTCATGGGCTGATAAGGAAAAGAGCCAGCCCTTCTGGCTGTCTTATTCAGTATTAAGAGGTAGAGGTTGTGAAGGGCTTTGAAAGCAAGGGTAATTGAGCTGGAGGAAGAGAGTCAGAGAAAGGGTTACTCTGGTCAGGGTGGCAAGCTAAAAATACATTCTTTGCAGTTGCATTTTGAGTAGGGCAGGGTTGAGCAGGTTTGTAGGGTAAAAGCGATTGCAAAACTGAACTGTGAGTCTGCTGCAAGTCTGAACAAGGGCTCTGGGGCTGAGGGAACACTGCCTGGGAAATAGTTGAAGTACCTGGTCGAGGAAGTAATCAGATGTAGGGCCTGTGAGAAACAGTGGGGAGAGAGTTAAGATTGTAGTTGTGCCTCACTTTGAGGGGAGGGCACAAGTGTCTAATTCAGATGGGTCTGAACACCGGCCTTGAAAACCTTCAAGCACCAGCTTCTGTGAAGTTTCACACATGCATGTTTCTTGGCTTTTCTCTGGCAGGTATTTTGTGAAGGTGGCTTGGGCATGGACGTTATGGCTTCTGCTGCCCTTCATCGCAGTCACCACCTACCAGTTTGCCAAGAGCAAGTTCCTCTATGGTCCTACAAAGAGCATTCTGACGGTGCTGCGACGCCTCAGCGCGCTGCTGGTGGGCACTGCTGTCTGGTACATCTGCACTGGACTCTTCATGTATATCGAGAACCTCACCGGTACGTGCTCTACCTCGGGTGAAGTCAGCGAGCCCCACCGGCTGTATGCCACCAAGCAGGAGTGCCACCAGGACAACGGGATCTGGAATGGTTTTGATATCTCAGGGCACTGTTTTCTGCTCTCATACTGTGCTCTGATGATTGTGGAAGAAGTGGCTGTGCTGGAAGGCTTGTCCATGGACCAGAACTCTAAGCTGCATGTTGTGATCAATGGCCTGTTTGTTTCTTTGTGTTTTCTCACCATGATCTGGGTGTTCATGTTCCTCTGCACTGCCCTGTATTTCCATGACTTCAGTCAAAAGCTTCTTGGTGTGCTGATAGGTCTCTCAGCTTGGTACGGGACATACAGATTTTGGTACTTGAAACCCTTTTCTCCTGGACTGCCTCTTCCAAATACACCTTTGAGTTCAAAGAAATACAGTTATAGCAGATAAAATGTGTTTTTAAAGTTTCAGATTTTGCTTTCAGTACTGGAGTAGTTGAAAGTAGGAATGGTTACTGTATTTCCACTGTAAGGAACAAGGTGACAGGCTGGAGGAAACCAAATCTGTACTGGCCGATGGCTGGCAGGTGGTCATGAGCTTCTTCCTTGGGAGAAAAAAAAAATGGTATTAGAAGATGTCTGCTCTTGTTCAGGAGCTGCTGACTGGCATTCTCAGCAAAGAAATCAGAGGTTGGAGCTGTTTCTCTTGCTAATAAATGGAGGAGCAGATCCAAGGCTGATAGAGGCCTTTGCTCTTTAAGAGCTTGACTCATCTCAAATTAATTCTCCCTCTCTTTCTTTTTGACTTATTAATGTCAGAATATCATAGATGATACAAATCTCATACTTTTTTTTTTTTTAATACTCCTATTTGTATTGCCCTCTGGAAAGCTGTAATAATGACAGTACTGCCAAGTGTTGCCAAAATACCAATACTCGATAAAGCAGTGGATAGCTCTGTTGTGAAACCAGAACATCTCACCTTACCGAGTGTGAAATACCCTAACGTGCCAAATGCTTCTTAGCCCTCTGCACCTTCCACGACAGAGAGAGTAAAGCTGAGATGCAGAGTCTTAAGCAGGCTGTAACATTGCCTCTGAAAAGGAAACTCTTGGAAAACAAGCCTTAACTGTCTCCTTAGGTGAAGTATCTCTAATACTTAGTCATTTTATTCTTGACAGGAAAAAAACAAACTCCTTCCAATTTTGGTAAAATCTCTAATCTGAGAATTGGGGGGTTATTTTTTTTTTTTCTAAATCTGAAGGAGTTGCACACTTTTCAACAAGGAGTACTTTATGGAATGTGTGCTCTTCTAGAAGAGCAGTGACATTTGGTGTTAGGAACGTGTTAGCTTAACCTGCCGTTTCCCTGCTTGGCAATGAAGGAACACATTGTTAATCTCAAGAGCTACAAAGCAGTGTGCTTGGAGCAATATTCTTGCTTATCCAGAAATATCAATAAGCTATTTACTTTTGATTGCACATAAAGCTGTGGCCACTTTTGATGTAGCTGGAAACCTACTACTGAATAAAACACTACTATTATCTAATGAATAGGTATGAGGTGGGATGGGTTTACTCATATCAGTCAGACATTTAGCATAGTTTTTAATCTTGAAAAGCTTTTTATTATTTTATAAAGGCTTATTGATGACACAGTTGCACAGAATTTGTTTGACAGTTGTAGTGACGAGCAAGGCAGCCAGAAAGGCCTGTGGGCAAGGCTGTAGGTAGTGCCTGCTCCTCTGAGAGCGGGCGTGATCTGGCTGCAGCAGTTGACTCCAAGGTGATAATTTTGCTGAGTGTAGGGTATGATGCACCGCAGTCTGATCTCAGTGTGTTTCTCTTTGCCATCTCAACAGCTCTTACAGCCAGAGAGTGGGAGCATTTGCAGTAATGGCAGCATTAGTTCCACACTTGTGGCCTGCATTCAGGAGAGCTGAATTCGCCTGAATTTCCACTGAATTCTGTGGCAAGTGGGAGTTGTTGTGTGTCCTTAGAAAGTACAGATCACCTCTTGGAAAGAAGCTGTTTCAGGAGGTTATGTATTTTCTGCCAAGCTCCAACTTTTGGTGTTGCGTTAAACTGCCTTTTAAGCTGACTTTTTGGAAAATTTGCACTGATTAACTCATATTGGGTTTAACTAAATTTATTTAAACAATGCAAATTCATTTGCAGACATTCTTTTGATGTCATGTAAGCCTGCTCCCAATAGAGTTAAGCTAGACTGCAATCCACTTTAGCCATGAAAAAGGATTATATACCCAGAAGGTTTTCTGCTTAATTTCATTAAATTTAACTTTCTATTTCAGGTTATCTTTATGTAACTTTGCTATATAGACGAAGCCTTGGAACGGGAAATGCTATTTATTTAAACCAACTGACTTGCTGAAATTATGTGCAATCTCACAAATGTTTTGTGCAATCACTGTGTGGATATTTCTCTCCACTTCTAACCAGTGTCATACAAGCATTTATTATGGAAATAATATGAGTTATGGTTATTCTCAGAACTTTTATTTAAACAAGGAAAGAAAAACACTCAAAAACTATCAGTCTCTGTGTCTTTGAGAATCTGGTTCTGACCTCTAAAGCTACTGCTGCTGCTCTTTACTTCCCTGACCGATCAATGATCCGGGCGCCCTGGTATTTTTGTGACTCCTGAGCTGGGTGATCGAACTGACATTGATAATTCTGCAGTATTTGAATGGGTTGATACAGCATAGGTTCTCAAAAGTCCTGGGTATCAAAAGAAACAAAGCCATGCCTGACAAAAGTGAGTTTGCTAATGTGTGCCTGTTACACCAGGCAGTTCATTTTGTAGACAGGGACAGTTGCTTATTGTGGAAAGGGGAAGCCCAGTCCATTGAAATATAGCTGGAAAATTCCCCTGGGCTGTGATACTGCTTGTGAGTTTGGAAGTCATGGTGTGCATGTCTTTCTTGGTACTTGGAGACCCTGTGTCAGCTCTTGGCTTAGGAGGTTCCCTTCTGCTCCAGACCTTTTTTTTTTTTTTTTTTTGCATTTTTTTCACTCTATTTCAGAGTAAGTCTTTGCTTCCTTGCACTTTAACTAGAAGCTAAAGGTTGCAAATTTTCTGTTCACGTATTTGACATCACCTTTATGTGACTTCCTTCCCTCCCCCATAAACACTTTTAGCATTAATATCAAAATGCATCCACTCTACATCAGATTGGCATCTGAGGAGTAATGGTGCTGCAAGTAGCTGGGTTTGGTGTCCTGTGTCAAAGGCACAGATCAGCTGTCAACAAGTATTATTAATTTATTTCAGGGTTTTTTTTAAGAGCTTACATTTTTAAAGGTAAATTTTTGTATTTTGTAATGAATTCCAAAAGACAGCAACTGTAATCACAACAAACACTTAGTGGTCTTCATTTTTTTTGGTCTTGTTTGCTGTTCTGCATTAAAGTTTTCCTCTTGTTCCTGCAGAGCTGTCTTTCTGTGTCTGGATTTACCTAGGGAATTTTTGCCTCCATAGTACGTATTTCAATATATCCTTGATAATTTTCCACCCCCTGTGTTTATCTGGCCTGTTTCGTGGGCTCTATCACAGTGTGTTCACAGAAGCAGCATTTGGCCTGACTGATGCGGCTGAGGCAGGTCTTGGTACCTTAAACATTTTCCTCTGCTGTGGCCAGCAAGGAAGGGGCTCTCAGCTGAAACACAGTGGGAAGGTTAACTGGATTAGGATTCATTTCACTCTCCACTTACCTGGGACTCCTCCAAATGTTTGCGTCAGTGGAGGCAAGGTCAGGCAAACGGGAAAGTTTAGGTCTTTTGTAAGAGCCATGGGAACAGTTTAGACTTTAAACATACCTGAACCCAGCGTTTGATTCTTCCTTCAAGTTTTGTTCGAAGCAGACTTGTTCCATGAATGCTTCACTGGTGCTAAACTGTATTCTTGATTTGCCAGTTTAGTTCTGTGGACTGAAACTTAGGTGGTGGAGTGGCTGTAAAAGTAAAAAATCCTGTGTTCTGTTGGGGTGCGGGGTGAGCGATGACAAGGTGAGAAACACTACGTTATGCCTCACGGTGCACTTTAATGGAAAAAACTGTAGGGGCTGCTGTGATGTATGAAATGTTTGGGAAAATCAGGCTTTAGTTGTGAACACAAGTCTATGGTCACTTTTCTTAGTGAAATAATATCTGGTTTTTTTCCACTGCAGCTTAAAGTAGATCCCTGCAGCTTTTCTGCACTCAGCCTTTTCCAGCTCTTTGCCTTTGATCAGCCCGTGTTTATCTCTGTTCGCTCAGAAACCTGTTTCCTGGGATTATTTCTTTTCATAGCTTCAGCTCGCCTCCCGGAGCGCAGATTAGTAATAAATGCTCTTTACCTCAGCTAGATCTGTGCTTTCTCTAGATATATTTTTGCCTTCCCTTCTTTTAAGTATTTTGCTGAAGCTTAAGATGAAAGTAATTAATACTAGCAAAAAAAGGCTGTTGTGACCGAACTCCTAATGAGCCATTGTTAAAAGGAGTTGGTCTGCCGCTGTAATGGTGTTTACCTGGAAAAAAGCACATGCTTAATTTATTGAAGCAGAACACCACTTGATGCGCTTGAGCTTGTGGAAGGAAAAGAGAAGGTAATGTGATGGTGGCACTCGGTGTCTTTAGTAAGAGTCAGTTTTGTCCTTCTCTTGGGGAGCAAACACTGCCTTTCAGTAAAGAGGAGTTTCACCCAGGTCTGTAGTAGGAAATTATTAACTAATTTGTATGTGCTTAGTGCTTAACGTATACAAGGCAAACATAGAGGTTACAAGCTGGTAAAGCAGAAACAGAAATAACTATCAGGCTTGAGTGCAGTCCCTCGTATTTCAGGCAGTTATGTAGAAATACTTAGTCTGTAATATAATTTATTTTTAAACTACCCTTCGTCCATCACAAAACACAGGCAATGTCACTTGTAACAATCTGAATTAACTCCTCTGGAAAGATTGGAACTATCGTGGCACAGAAAATGAGCAGGAGGTGAAGAGCTTTACCAGCCTTTCAGGAGAGCTGAATGTTGAGGGAGAGCAGTACTCAGAGAAAAGCCCTTTCTCCATCACGCTTTTCCTGACGATGTATCCAAGGGTAGAGCTGCAGCTGTACTGTGTATCTCCACCCTGCTGTAAGGCTGAAAGCGTGGAACAAAAGTAAATACAAATGATTATTTATTTTATTTTGTCTCATCTCTGAAGCCTTTTTCCACGTCCAGTCTGGGTTTATTTTGCAGTTTCAGGTCGTGCATTTCCTCAGCCATGTAATTTAATGCATTTAATTTGTGGGAAACGTGGTTGATGTCAGAGCAATAAATAGGTGTTTCCTCCATATAAATGTCAGCTCTCTTCTGCCCTGAATCGTGCACTGTTCTGTGGAGCATTCCCCATCTCGTGAGGACCGAGGAGAGGAGTGGTGCTGAGAGGTTACAAGTAGTGTGACACTATCAGTGACAAGCTTAACGTCATGACTCACTGCTGCAGAAGATTCAGCTAAACAGGTTGTGGCTCAAAATAGTTGCCTGGTAGAAAAAGCCACGCAAAACTAAGTGAAAGTGAAGATGATACTAAGACCACAAAGCCTGTTAGCCTTATATCCCAGTGCGTGAACTGTTGCACCCAACCCAGCAGGATGGCAGTGGTTGGGAGCAGCGCTCAGGGTCTGCCCCCTCTGTTCTGCACGTGATGGAAGCAAGCACTGATTTCATATGTGCTTGGTGTGGTCTTGTTCCAGCCCCAGCTCTTCCCAGCGCTGCCCCTGTTGCTCCAGCTTTGCCATAGCCTGACTGGACTGATTTGGTTTTTAGAAGAATGGGAGTGACTGAAGTTTGCAGTTTTAAAGATTTTTTTTTTTTTTTTTTAATGTTGATTGTCATGGTTTGGAAGTTAAGGGAAAAAATTATGTCAGGGTGTTGTATTGTTTTGTCTTCTGGGGATTTTGTTGGTTGTTTTGGTACTTGGGGGGTTTTTTATTATTATTATTTTGATTGTGGCCAAGAATCCTCCCTATTGCTGTTCTGTAGTGGTTGGTTCCAAGGGCATGGAGTGGAAAGAAATTGCTTTTGGTAAGCAAAAATAGAAGAGTATCCCAGGAGGCTTGCAGTGGTGTGACATGACCTTGTGATGTAAAGAGCATGTGCAAACCAGCACTTAACTAGGCAGAATTCTTAGTTCTGTGTCAAGAAGTGCCTGCAGCATTCATATGCACCCGCAGACCTGGTTACACTCTGTTCTGATTGCACAGGAGCGTTACTTGGGTAACTCTTCTGCAGCTAAAAAGGATTTAGGTCGCGGGAGAGATGAGGTGTATGAAAGGACTGAGACAGGAGGCAGTGAAAGTAGGGGGGTGGACGGTGTTATTTTTAAAGAAAGACTTTCTAAGTTAAGAGCTTTTCAGCAAGTCTGTAGCTCCTTCATTTCTTAGCTGTTCTTTCTCAGGAGGTGGAAATGGGAGGTGCTGTGTCCACTGATGCAGAGCTTCACAACCTGGGGGCTCCTGACAATGGAAATATCTCTGAAAATGGTGACGAATCCCTGGCTGTCTGTGGCAGGAGAGTGAAATCAGCAGAGTCCGGGAGAGAGGAAAGAGGTAGGACAGTAGAGAAGGGTAAAGGATAAAAAAGAGCTGAAAGTAGATCCTTGTGCAGAGGAGACAGACAAAAAGGAAGAGCTTCTGAGGAGTGGGTGGAGGTTGACACTCTGCTCATAGATGCTCTTCAGCATTAAAGTTGAATGGAAATAATCTGCTTTGACAACGGCATCTGCCGTTTGTGGGCCAAGCCTCAGCCTGCCGCACGCAGGGCACTGCAGTCGGCAGACTCTGCTCGTCTTCGCTGCAGCTGCAGTGACAGGCAGCTGCCTTCTGACAGAGCGAGTCCTCATCTGAATGATTTATGGCATATGTGGTGATCTTTGTTTCACTGTGAGGCATTTATAGCAGGCTGTGTTCTCTCTGTTTAATCCTTCAGAGGAAAGCGTGTAAAATGGAGAGTGAAAGACAATGACAGTAAATATGGCATGTGGGCACACTTGGAAATCACAGTGAGGGGAAAAAGCAGGAAATTTGTTTGTCATGAACGTGCTTTATCTGAGAATACAAGTGCCAGTGTGGTTTCGCTGCTGCTTAAAACCTTAGAGTCGGTGTTAGAAACGGCCTGGTCTGGAACCTCTGCAATTTGGTCACTGAGGCTGTGCTTTAGGAAACACTTCAGGGGTGTGAAATCTGTCCACAACATCCTTATGCAGATGTTTTCATTCCCATTTCTACCTGTGAGTTTGAACTTTTCTCTGGGTGCAGCCTGCTGAACATGGCCTGGGGACTTTACTCTGTCCCACCAAGGCAGAAGTCACTTTTCTACAGACTTGTATAGTAAAATCAGCTTTGCCGATGGTGTACACAGATGTGGAATGAACCTCTGACCCTCCACCGTGCCCCAGATAACTGCAGGTGTGGAGTTGTTTCCTCTTAGGTTGTACGTTATTTCCTGGTTCTTCTGGTCGTTTCATTTTTAATCCCATATTATCATATTTTATATTATCCCTTGCCCATCTCAAAATACTATTATCATATTACCCATATTACTGAATCCCATATAGCTCAGGAACCTGAGAGATTTAGTTGCTGTCATTGCCTGTGTTGTGGATCCAGGCTGGGTGGTTTTGGCTTTGATCTTAAAGACAGCAGTGCAGTGAGCGTCACCAAACACAACCTGAGATGATGCATTTTCACAGGCTGTAATGTTTTCTGTTTGCTGTTCTCATGTGGGGAAGCCCTTCCTTTATTTTCACAGCAGAAAGTCTCCCCTCGCTTGAAAGAGCAGCTCTTACACCATCCCTCTTTCCTCCTTAGCCAGGATACTGAAATTGCCGTTGGGTGGTAAGGGTGTTTTTCTCATTCAGAAACAGAGAAAGACTTGCAATTAATTTCTGAGAGAGCCACCAGATGGTCACTAGGTATCCTTAGTCAGCCCTTGATTTCTTTGACAATTTGCAACAGGCCCCGCAGTGTGTTCCCTATCTTCTGGTAAACCTCGTTTAGAAATCCTTTATTCTGCATGGAGAGGTCTTCTCCATCCCTCGACAAGCAAAGGAGAAGGCTGCGAGACAGCTGCGACACTGACAGTCATGTACGTTTTCAATTTTCCTAATTGAGTCTTTAGAGCAAAACTTGTCCGAGTAAAATGATTTCAGAAGCTGTAGTTCTATAAATCTGACCATTGGGAGCCTATTAAACAGGAATCTTGGGAGGGAGGAGGGAGTGACTGCTCCTCCTGAGCTCTCCCAGTGTCATGAAGCACCATCTCCATTGGAGAGGCTTGGAACTTTGCAAGTAGCCCCTGATTTTCTTCCTGATGATAATTAGTTCTGTATTTCAGTACAAGTACAGATTTTAAGACCCTGAGGTGCCTAGAAGCACATCTGCCTCTGAACCACGGTGATTTTGAAGGATAAAAATTTGCTTGGGTGTGTGCGTGTAGGGTAAAGCCTAAGAAAGACCCTAAGGAGCATGCACAGAAGTATTTGGTGCAACAGCACAAGCCATTGGTTCTGTTGCCAGCGCAGCCAAGCCAGTGCTTCAGTGACAGCAGTTGTTACAGAATTGGTCAGCAGTAGATTGGCAGGTGTCCCCAACCAAATAGTACCTCTGAGGTGCCTCACCTTCCATCCAGCCTCACCCCTTGTGCTGCCGTTACCCCACACCTTGCTGAGAGCAAAGTGTGAAGTCCCGGAGTGAGAAAACAGATTTTTGCCATCATTTCCATGTTTCTGTGTACAAAAAGTGCCTTGGGCAGTGAACATTAGGCTGGTGCCTGTCTTATGGCCATGTAGTGCAGTGGTTTCCCCTTTTAAATGGAACTAGGGCAGGAAAAGTCTGATTAGGCTCAGATCAGCTTGAGCAAAAGCAACTTTTTATGATGACAGCCTGTAATCACCACAGAGCTGCTCGCAGTAGCTCGCTAATCAGGATCGATCGGGGTGGTGACGTCCATCTCCTGGTTCATTTCAGCAGGGTCCTGAACACCAATCCAGCCTCTGCCTGGCACAGTAATTGTCTTTTATAGCTCCCACAGATTGGTTTTCCCTGGAGCAAAGTCGTGGTGTTTTGTCAGCCCAGCAGGGAAACAAGGCTCAGCGACAAGGAGCAGCAAAGGCTTCACTGATTTTTGCCCTTTTTTTTTTTTTTTTTTAAGTTGCTCCAAAACAAAGGCTCATTAGTGAATATTCCTAGCAGAGAACCTGTTCAAAGCTCATTGCTATAGCATCTGTGGCCTCCCAACAGTCCATTAAATGACATTACTGACACACCTCCCACGTGCTGGTGCAAACTAGCCCGTGCCTTGTTCCAGCTTCTGCCTCCGTCTGGCTTCCTTATAATGGTTGTATTTTAACAGTGTGCTCCAAAACAAAACAAACACCTCTTTTCTCCAGCGATTAGGGTTCTGAATTGTTTCACGGTTTAAAATTTATTCTTTGTTTTTAATAAATGACAAACAACCAAAGAAGGAGCAAAGTAACCAGCAGCAGTCTCATTAAGCTTCCTTCTGCCTCATTCTCAGGCTGAAATCCTGGGAACTGCGTGTTTGCTTGCTCTCGGGGTTTCCTGGCCTCGTACCCCCATCAATACTCCTTCCTCCACCCAGCATTTGCATTTCATCAGCTTTTGGAGATCACCGGGGAATGCGTGTGTAGGACAACAGATAAAGGTAAAAGGAAGAAATCCCAGTAATGGTTTCATGTCGGTGTATATTTATAAATTCTTGTGGGGAATTTAGTATCCACTAGCGGACCAGAGGAACCACGGGTCATTGTGTACATGATTACTCCTTTCAGATTCAGCAACAGGAATGATCTCAGAGGACCCTCCTGCCTCCCTCTTCAAAAAGAAGGAAATTAGCAATTTCTTCCACAGTCATAGATACCATGAAGCCAGTATGTCTGTAATGTTTGACTCGGCAGCCTTGGCTGCAGGTGCCAGGTCTGCGTGGGCAGGTGGTGGATTCAGGTGCTCTCACAGTAATTTTAAGCGTGGCTTTAATCCCTGGGGGGGTAACAGGGGCAACACAGCACCTTTGCAGCTACACAGATCCTTGCATTCCAGAAGTATATCAGACCAGCCTACACGATTGTGCGGCAGAGCATAAATCTGTGCATTTTGCACTCTAATCGCTGCATGCTCAGCTCTTGTAATTCCTCCTAAGTATTCCCAATTCCGTGGCTGCCAGGTTGTATCAAAAACCAAAGCTCCAGGGAAATCCTGCTACCTTCAAATAAATAAAGCAAATTTTTTGAGTCGGAGGCAAATGCAATTCTTATTGCTTCAGCCACACTTGGCATACGTTCCCGAGCCTAGAGATGCAGCTTGACTTGCTAGGGATCACCAGAGCGCTCGGAAACCAGCCAGAGGAGATCCTGGCACGAGAGTGCTTACAGAAATGAGTGCCTTGGAAGAGGAATAAGTATTGTTTCCATGTGAGTTTTATACCAACGCAGTACATGAGAAAAAGCACAATTCACCTGCACATCCCTCTGCCCATGGGCATGCTTTGAAATAAGACCAGAAGGATGTTGAACACATTTAGGAATGTGAAGCAGTTACTCCTCCCATATGGTTTATTGAGGATCTCAGTTTTCAAAGCATGAGTAGCAGTGAGGCCTGTTATTCTTTCCAACATGCAAAAGGCACAAGAAAGTCATCAATGTGATTCTGTGCAAAGTGTCTCTAAGAAAACACACAGCGAGGAAATGACAGAAAAGAGCCCCCAATGGAAGAGGAAGTCAAAGTACCTTCAGGAAAGTGCTGAAAAGTTCTGAAAATGGTCATACTTCTTCAGAGTCCAGATATGCTCCGTCAGTGAAAGATGGTCTGCAAACCCATGAAGGAAAACTCAAGAGACAGAGACAAAAGGCTTAAAACAATCTCTTTTGTGTGCCAAAATTCAGGATGGAAGTCAAAATGATTTATCTCGGGGGAAAAAAGTGCGGCAGTTAAAGACAGACATTAAAGTCTTTAAAAAAAAGCCCACAAAAACCAGACGTAGAAAGTGGATACATTCTAAGAGCAGCTCAATAAAAAATATTCCTTTTAATGTAAATAATTTAAAAAATGGAAACTTGAAGAATGCAAATCCACCTTGACCATGGCTGGCTACTGCACCCAGCTCCCAGGAAAGCCTCTGAGCTCGACAGCACAACACCTTCTAGAAGAAGAAAGTTCCCCACTACTTGCATGTGTGAAATGTGGCCAGTGAACAATTTGGAAACACAAACGTACAGGACCCAATATCCAAGTCCCATTAGTTAACTGGGGCATCGGGAAACTTTTTGGGGTTCCCGTCTCTCCCACTGGAGCTGGCCAGTGCTGGAGGCGGCGGCACTTCCCGGTGGGCACGGCTGAGCCCATGAACCCCTGAGCCTCTCGCTGGAGTTGAATACTTAAACCTAAAAAAGGCATTTACAAGTTGATACATTTTTTTTGTGTGTTTGTTGTTGTCTTATTTCCTTGCAGTATACGTTTCTACTTCTAGACTATGGAATGTTACATTAAACAATATAATTATTCATTACCTTGCTTCAAATTTCATTACAGTTACTGAGGCTTCATCATAATTTCACACAGCACAGAGACACCAAACTAAACACCAAGCAGCCAGCACTAAATGTATTTTTTCTTTAAGTACCAATAAGCAAAATATCCCATTCCCCCCAGAGATCCCATCAGGAAGGAGGCTCCAAGGAAGGAGGGAGGTTTCCGCTTGACCAGCCTGAAGGCATTGGGTACCACTGCGGAGAGGAGCGTGGTATGTATATCTCCCAAAACTTTCCTGAAAGCGAAGCGTTTTTGTATCCTGTCGAAGAAGGACTGTAGGTTAGGTCTGCTGCCATCTTCCCAGTATTTCTTAGAGAGTCCCAGAAACTTGAGGCGGTGCAGGGTGGCTCCTAACAAGATATCAGCCAAAGTAAAGACGCATCCGCAGAGCCAGAGTTCACACTTCTGCCCTGGAGAGAGAAGCAACAGAGCAGGTAGGGTAAGAAGAAACCCTTGGGTGGACACCTAAAGGCTGGCTCAAAAGATCCACAAAGGCAGGAGCATTTGCTTTGGACCTGGGTTGTTTTTTCTCAGCTCTCTGATCAGACCCCATCTACCAGGCTGCATGGCAGAGGATATGTGGGGCCACAGAGCTGGGAATATGAGATGACGGTACTAATCACTGTCTTCAAATTGTCTCTGCTGCCTCTCTCCCAACTAAAGAGGAGGTGGCATCGTCCCATACCAAGGAGGTCTCTGGAGAAGGGCCCTTAGCCCCATTCAAGGGAAGATGCAGTGCAGTGACCCCTTCTGCTCTGTTAGTGCTTGGGGACAGCAGCAGCAGTTGTCCTTGGCTGTACCAGGAGCTGTTTCAAGGGTGTCCTGTTAACTTGTCCTATTTTAGGGATGTGAGAAACCCTCAGGAATCAAAAACATTTGCTGGCCTGGACTAGCTGCTCTCCCTGTGTGCTGTTGTGGAGGTCCCGCCTCTGTCCCCTCCCTTGCAGTGGAGATCCTGCTCCAGGACACCAAAACCGGCAGCATGTCTGTGCCAAGAGCCAGAGCTCAGTGTGAATACTGGGTGTGAGGAAAGACATCAAAGCACTGGCAGCCTCTTGTAAGAAGTGACCCTGGAAATAACCTCTCCAGAGAGATGTCCAGGAATAAACCAAGCTATTGTTAGGCTGGAAGAAGCAGGCTCAGGCCAGGAGGGTGTTAAATACATCCCCGAGGCCTTTTCAATGCTCAGGATGAGGGCTGGGATGGAGCTGAAGGAGATGGAGGGAGGTGCAGGTTGAGGAAGAACAACAGAGGGGCACAAAACCTGGCCCCATCCATCCTTAGCTTCCAGCTTTGTGGCAAATCCTTAATTTTGAGGATTTTCTGCTGTCCCGTGGTTGTTATATCAGGGAAGGAGTGAAAGAAGCACCTTTATTGCATCCCTGGGCAAGCATGGGTGCTGTGGGGCTGCCTACAGGGCCAGGCCACAGGAATTACTGCTAATTAGCAGCCCTCATTTGTAGCCGGTTGGCAGCCTGCCTAATCCTGCTGGAGGCACAGCCCAAGTGGACAGATTGCCTGTGCCTAATTAGTCAATAAATGTTTTCAGTGACTAATGAACTGTGGGGGTGCTGCAGCCAGAGTCTTCTGGGTGCTGTGGGGATCTTGAGGATACTTCAGCTCAGAGGTAAGGGGAGCAGGGCTGAGGTGGCTGCCGTGCTCCCAGGCATAGCTGCTGGAGAAGGAGGAAGTACCTATGAGAATGGTGATGTTGGGAGAGAGACATGGTCTGGCCCAACCCCTCCTGGCTCTCGCTCTGGACCCAGCTGTTGGGTGCCCCAGCCCCTTGCACCCCTTCCCAGCTCCAGGGTGGTGCAGAAGAGTGGGCAAGGCAACTTGTCCCCTTCGCATCTGCGGCAGCCCCAGCTCGGACCAGCCTGTCCCAGCTGAACCAGGTGCCTGTGGCAGGGGGTCACCCTGTGCTCCTGCAGCATCTCCCACCCTCCTCCTGCCCTTCCTGCTCTGCCCGCATCGCTGCGTGGCGGGCTGGCAGCCGGGGCTGCGTGGGAGGAGAGCCGCTGCTGCACTGCGGCTCCTGGGAAGGTGCCAAAGGGCTGGTGCTTGTGCCCACTGCTGAGATCCTGACCTGCCTGTGGGCATGGTGGGGGAAATTTGAGGGCCTGGAGTGGAGGGCAGGAGCGGCACGCAAGGACTGAAGGCAGTGTAGCACCTGAGTGCTGGTGGCAGCAGCCACCCCTCTGCTCCAAGCACCTGGGATGTCCTCTGAGGGCACCTCATTAGGCTGAATTGTGCTGAGCTGTCCCAGCTCTGGGATCAGTTAATGAGCGTGGCCATTGGAGGCAATTAGGGCAACTCAGGGTGCCGCTGCGAATGCATCAGGGTTCTCAGCAAATCCCCAACCCGGTGCCTCACAGGGTCTGACCTTGGCACCTTCAAGGACCCTTTGGTGCGGCCCTGAGCATGACGCACGGCTCCCCGTGGCCGGGGCCAGGCCCCGATTAACTGTGCCTGGGCTCTGCTCTGCACCTGGCACCGCAGCCGTCCCGGGGCTGGGGTTATGAGTACTGCCAGCAGCGGGGACGGGAGGATGACGGCATTGTCCTGGAGTGACGGCAGGACAAGCCATGCCCAGCTGTGCCCAGGCGTCCCTGTCTGCCAGGGTGCTGGGGTGGCTCTCGGCAGGCACCCAGCAGCGTGTATTTGATGCTGGGGATGGCTGATGTTGCCCTTTCTTGCCTGCTGGCATTTGACGCAGGTCCTGTAAAGGGTTCCACACCTCCAGGGCCTCTCAAATTCTCACCAGGTTTTCCTGCACGAACTCCACTGAGATGTGCCACAGCCCGGGGGCTGGGAGGCAGGGGAGGGGTTGGCTGCAGGACATGTCCCCAGCCCTGCAGTTTTGTCTGTCTGTGATCCTCATGGTGCAAGAGCCTGGAGCCAGCCCACAGCTTCCTGAACCAGCCAGGGCATCAGTCACTGGCAGCCCCTCACTAGGACAGAGGGAACCTGTCATCACCCTGCAATGACTTTGGAGCTCCCGCAGAGTGGCTGTGAGGACAGTGGTCCTGCTGCTCCCTGTGGCGAAGGTTGGGGACTCCCCCAAGCAGGGGTGGTTTGTTGGATATTAGGTAAGACCACAGAAGCAACAGCTGTGCACCCAAAAACCAAAGAACCCAGTCCCACTGGTGGTTGCCCTGTGGGACATGTTCATCATGTCCAAAGCCATCAGCTATTGCTAGTGCTGCCCCTCAGCCTTATGTAGATAAACACCCCATAAAGGCAACCCAGTGCCTACCTTGGTATTCCAGTTTCCTCTTCTCCAGCTCGGCCTCAATCTGGTCTAGTACCATCCCCAGTTCACCAAGGATCTTCTTCAAGTAGTTCACATTGTCATGCTCCAGGATCTTGGCCTGGGTGGAGACTGGGGTTAGGATGGATGGATGGACAGATGGATGGACATGCACCCCTGCAACCAGGCAGGTACATGAAGCACAAGGTGCCACTGACAGGTCTGTGGATCATATCCTACCACCACCAGAGATGTGTGTGGTTTTGACCTGCTTACCATGAGCTTCTTCTGCTTGGAGAGGTAGGGCTCTGATAGCTGTGGCTCCTCTTCATGGTCCAGCTTCATCAGATCTGTGCTGGCATTAGCCAAATGTCCTGGGTGGAGACAGACAGAGGGGCTGAGCGGGCTGTGTTTGGCAGAGTTTGGGGTGACCTTGTGTCTGGTAGCAAAGCACCTCATCCTGTATGCAAAATAGTCTTGTGACACCAAGAAAAATGACCCGGAGAGCTAAAATGGGTCAAATTTATGTCTTGCTGGTGCTGAGCTACCATATGGGCAGGTGCCTGGGACGTCACACACCCTCCCAAGGGTACATGTCTGTCTAAGAACGTCCCTGAGCTTCCCCATAACCTGGTTTCCGCAGCTCCATCCCCAGCAGGTCAATCCTTTGGGATGTCCAAGCCAGCTGCCCACGTGTGGGTGTACATAAAGAGCAGTGTGGCAGGGAGCAGCACAGGAGGGGATGCTTCCTTCCGAACAAAGCTGTCCCACCCCAGCTCGGTGTCCAGGGCTGCAATTCAGTAGTGTGCAGCCCATTGTGAGCAAGAGAGAGAGCTGCCCACCCTTCTCCCTCCCCGGGCACAGGGAGGATGCGAAGGGCTTTGTGCAAGGGAGCTAAGGAAGAGGGAGGAGCAGAGTACATGGAAGAAGGGAATACAAGATGCAGAGCAGCACCTTAGGGACAACATATATTGGCCAAAGCTGGGCTAATCTCTTCCTGTCAAACACCATCTGTCTCTCCCTCCTTGTTCCTTCCAACAAGGGCTTGGCTCTGCTGATGCAGGTGCAGGAGGTGCCAGGGCTGGCTTGGAGCAACAGCCAGCACCGGGTTGTATGCTGCCACAAAATGGTGAAACTCCCCGTTTTCCACCATGAGCTTTGAAGCTTATGCTCATTAAGGCTCCAAGCTGGCTCTCCTGCGGCTGTAACTTGGAGGGAAGCCTGGATATCACTCCAGTTTCATCCCCCCTGGGAGAACCTGGCCCTCAGTTCATCCTCTCCTTGGGACACAACTACGTGGATTTTCCTCAGCACCCACTGCAATGGGTCAGCCCAGCCATGGCCTGGGTGTAGGGGATGTGAAAGGATGGAAGGGCCCCACAGCACTGGGGCACCCCATGGACTTGCCCACAGCCCCGCCTGGCAATGTCTTGGGAAAAATGCCATTAGTGAGGAGGTTTGGACAGGGGAATGGTTTTAAGGACCTCAGAGAGGTGATGTGAGGCAGAAGGGGACTGAAGCTCTCACAGAAGGAGACACCCTTTGGGGAGGGGACAGGCTCTGCACCCTGCATCTGCCCCAGTTCTGGAGATGGAGATGGAGATGATGCTTGATGACATGGGGACAGCTGTCTGTGCAGGGTGTCCGCAGAGGCAGGGTAGATCACAAGACACACCTCAGGAACAGCCTCTGTTTCTTTTCCCAGGACTGCATCCCACCTCAGAGGGACCATCTGAGACCCAGGCAGCTGAAGGGACAGTGGCATGTGGGGAAAGGTGTTGGCTACTGGTGCTGCTTGTTCCTGAGCCTAAAGGAGGGGAGAGGCATGGGGAACATTGGTGCCCTCCTACAAGGTCACTTTTCTGGCAAGGGACTCTCTCCAGGAGCGATCCTGGCTGTTGAGATATATTAAGCATCGTCAATGTTTCATGAGCACTTGAAGGTCAGTACACAGCTTTATGCCGATTCATCCACTACCTGCAACTCCATCTGGCTGTACTCTTCCCACCTTTGCCCTTAGAGCTATAGGAGGGAGAGGGGATATGCAGAAGAGAGAGCAAGTTTGTGTGTCCCAGAAAGAGCTGGATGAGAAGTGTGTGTGGCCCATAGGAGCCCAGACACCCCTGGGGCTGGGAATCTTCCACAGGGTGCTTGCAGCTTCCACGTTAGCTGTGCTTTGCTGTTACCCAGTTCTGTTCCTGCCTGTGCTGGTGGAAGATGAACGAGAGCAGGGTGGCTGACCGGGCTACGGAGCCAAACCGAGCCGAAAGGAAGGGCTGGGGAAGCCGGCCCGCTGGTGCCGGCCCTGGGCAGCCCCACTGGAGAGGCGACTTACTGCGGATCTCAGCGGTCGCGTACTTTGGGATCATGGAGTCGGTGGTGAGCTCGGGGTGCAGGATGCAGCCGTGTGTGTAGGCGTCCATAGGCAGCGAGTCCAGCAGCTCCCGGTACTGCAGCACCCGCGAGTGCAGGAGGCTGCCCGGCTCGGGGATCAGCTGGGGCACGTTTTCTGCAGCGGAAAGGGAAAGCTGTTAGTGGGACGCTCATTAGTGGCTCATTAGCCCGCCTGGGACACCAGCGGGCAGTCCTGGCTTGAGCTACCTCCGAGCAGTGACTCAAAACCGTACCCCATGCTTGCCTCTGCCCTCTCCCTGCTGCCCATCCCAGCCAGGCTGAATGTGCCCAGCCTTCCTGTGCCCTGAGACAGGCAAACCTGCAGGACCACAGGGATGTGATATGTGTTGTTACCCAGCCCCACAGTCCTTGAGTCCCCAGGAGCTCAGGGTAGCACGCCCTTCGTCACTGCAGCCGCTGGATTTCTACTCCGGTTTAACCTCTCTTAGAAAGGGAACAAAATCTCCCTGTTCTGCGGGAAAGAGCTAAAACACAGGGGTTTGAATTGGGGATCTCCCGAGTTACATGCTTGTTACACCAGTGGCAATGAGGCACCTAATTCTCTTGGGCTTCCTTGAAAATCCCATTCAAAATGTGTAATCAGGGAGTAAACGAGCAAAGAAGGAGCCCAGCATATTTTCACTTGTGCTCAGCCGGTGCCTCAGCTGCAGGAGCATCCCTCACCCTGGCCAGCTCAGGTGCTCCTCCCTCACCTTCTTGGGTTTAATTCATCTTCTGTGGATGGCAGTTTGTATCCTGCTCTTTTTATTACACTTTCAGCTCAAACCATGGGGCAGACAACACCACAAGGACTGAAACATTGTTCTTGTCTCCTTCAAGAATATCAGGTCCATTTTTTTATGGGATCATAAATGTTTATGTTGTCTTCAGATAGCAGTTAATAGGTAGTGAGTAAATTTACCACCAGAACTCAGTACACCCATTGTCCACATGCCATCTGCAGTGCAGGGCTCACCACAACGATGTCTAGGCTGAATTAAGGCACATCGGCAGGACTTTGGCAGATGTGGCCAACACATCTCCTTGATTAAGGGCCTGAAATGACAGTTCTGCCCGGCCCTGCTGCTGGTGGCAGGAGCAAGGCTGTGGGCAGGGGGTGGCAATACCCACCCAGCAGAGATCAGAGACACGCAGCTCACCCTGCCGCGGGCCAGGCAACATCATGCCTCCTGGCACCTGCAGCTGCACAGGAGCCAGGGCAATGCTGGCAGCTCCTGTACTGCAATCCTCCCGACAGCTCTGATGTGGGGTCATCTCTGCTGATTGGCTCTGTCAACTCGTTCTGACAGATGGGCATCAGCATGACTGTCCCCTGAGCCAGGGGAGGTTTTGGGAGCTCCTCTCTGCCTGCCAGTTGCTCACTGCTGGGACTCCAGCTCTCCAAGCAGAGATTTTCCACCTGAGAACAGCAATCATCTGAATGAAATAACTATAACTGACCTATAGCCCACGTACGCCTTCCACAGGGCTCCTGGCCAGCACCCAACAGGCTGGGGCTGAGGCTGGAAACCAGCAGCGCATCCGGAGCGAATGCCCCAGCTGGTAGCAAGGTGTAGTGACCACAATGAAATAGTGGCATGCTGGCTGCTGGCCTGCGTCCTTCAGCATGTCCCAGGGAGGTTTTTCGGTGTGATGGTGCTTGCCCTGCCTTTACACACCGTGTAGGACATGCACAGTTGAGCTGCTGCATATAGACAGCAAGACATGAGCTGCACAAAGGTTGGATGGGTGGGGAGGCTCTGCAGGACTTGGCTGGGTGTGCAGCCCTTAGAGGAGCCCCTTGCCCAGGCTCTGAGATGTGTTGCCACCAGCCAGCTCATCAGTGGTTTCTTGGCACTGCTGGGCAGTGCCCTAGTGAGAAGAACCCTCAAAACTGGCTTATTGGCACTATTCACTGCTTTTTTGGGGGAAAAAAAGAACACTGCTCAACACACCACCCTTTACTGATAGCTGACCCTCGGAGCGTGAAAGCAGCTGAAAAAGACCATGGTCCCAGCCCAGAGAAAATCATAACTCAGTGACTACATCTTCTTATAAAGGCATTTTCTCTCTCTGCACATTTCTGCAAAGTGGGCAATTCCCCCTCATACCAGTGTCATGGCATCCTGATAATGCTTTTGGCAGGTAGCGCTGGTGGGCGATGGCTTGGATCAGAGCACACAGCAGGGAGTAAAACATAAAAAGGTAAAAAAATTGCACCTGGCTGGAAAATCTCAACAACAGGAGTTTCCCAGCGCATGGGCAGCACTGTGTCCCCCTCCTGCTGGGGACAGCCTGTTGTCACATATGCCAGACCACCTGCACTTCGCAGAGAGCGGGTGAAGCTGCTGCGCAGTGCAGGGACCACAGAGAGATGGTCCCCGCTGCCCCTTGGCAGGAAAGCAGGTGCCGTTCCCGGGGAGCCGCTGCTGGCATGGGCTGCTCCTAATCGATCCCATCCCTGCTGCCCCACCAGCGAGCCAGCGTTGCCTCCACCCAGCAGCATCACCATGGAGGGGCCGGGAGAGGACAGCAGCTGAGCTGGCAAGATGCCCTTGCTTCGGGAGCTATTTTGAGATGTTTTTGATGTCTCTGTTGCAAGGAGGATGGATGCTGGGGCGAGCATCGTGATGGCACAGCCCAAGCTTGCTGCTCAGCTTTGAAGCCTCCTCAGTGGAGCATCCCAGCCTGACAGCTCGTAGGTTTGGAGAAATGAGGGTGAATGGACATGAGATGCCAGGGAGAGGCTGCTTGCCGCAGCGGCCCTGCAACCAGCCACCTTCGAGCATCATTTCAGCATCCCGGTGCCCTGGGCTCAGCCAGCTGCTGACTGCAGCCCTGCTCCAAATATGAGGGGAATATGAGCCTCTGTCTCCTGGATGACCCTTCCTCTGGGTTTGTGTCATATCATCCTCCCATGTTCCCCAGCACCGCTGACTTTGTTTAACTTTAAAAAGGCAGTTTTCTGTGAGGCACCGTGGCACTGGGGATGGCAGGGTCCCCTGCCCGTGGCTGGTGGCACAGGGCTCATCAAGGAAAGGGAGAGGGGCAGCAGCACCTGCCTCAATTCCACCTTCTCTCAGTGAGTCCACTTAAGGTGTTTTTTATACCATTACCTGGGACCAAAGTACAAAGGCAGCCCAACCCAGAAGTATTTCCATGGGCTGTGCTCCAACTGTGGCTTTAGTGAGGTGCCACCTCACACCATGGGGATGGGGGGAAATGGTCCAGTTTGGGAACATGGCTTCCAAGGCAGAAAAAGGAGGGACTGAGCTGCAACCCCTCCCAGATCCCCTGAGCAGCACTTCCAAGGGATATAGGAGAATTCTGCTGGACATTCTTCATTTTCATGAAAAAATGTAAAAGTTTGCGGAGGGCTGGTGGCTTGCTTCTCTTCTGGTGTAAAGCTGAAACTTTAAAGGACAAAGTGGGTGCATTGGGCAGACAGCATCTGGATTAGACCTGAGTTTCGCCCAAGGTGCAGCCCACCCGTCCCTTACCTCCTGTGAAGTTCTTCTCCATGTAGTCAATGATCTGGTTGTAATCGCTGATAATGTTGTCCCTGTGGATGATGACGGGCACCTCCTCCCCCAAGTTGAGCCGCATGAACCAGGGCTCCTTGTGCTCCATCAGGGGCATGCTGACATCCCGCTCCTCACAGGGCAGCCCCTTCTCTGCGATGACCAGCCGCACCTGGGGCAAGAGAAAAGGCTCAGCCCGATGCACTGAGCCAGCCCTGAGAGCCCTTGAAGCACCCCAAGAGCCCCACTGCCACCCCATCGCACCTCCCTGGCCACTTAAGTGTAGCAATGTTCCAGGGCACATGCTTGTCCGGCAAGAAGCCAGGAAGAACTGCAAAATCCAGGCAGACAAGTGAGAATTTACCTTCCCAGCAAACAGGGGAGACTCAAACCTATCCTAACTTTGCAGGATCGTGGACCACCATCCTCCCACTGGTGACTGGTGGCCCATGAGGTGGGTGGAGGGGTCAGAGGTGGTGGCAGGTTGCCAGCCCATCCCTCAGCAGCAGCAGGTGGAGAGAGGCAGCAGCTCCTCAGCTGAGAGGAATAAGTCATGCTGCTGTGGGTGCCAGTATAACTCAGCACACACCTGAGGAGGAGGTGGGGGTTGCAGTAACTCTTTTCATTCTGTAGGTGCTACTGCCTGGCTGAAGGAGGCCCAGACACTGACTCAGGTATGTCTCACTCTTGGGGGTGGGTGGTGGCTTTGCTGGGCATGTTCTGAGCATAGAAAAGGTTCTTTTTCATGGAGTATTTTGAGCAGACCCTGAGCAGTATTTCTCTTGCTCCATGGTGCTGCTGGCCTGGAGGTATTACCCAACACCTTTGCACCTTTTGTGCTAAACCCACTGCCTGCCACTGCCCTCCTTCAGCGCTGGGCCAGAGAGTGTCACTGCTGGGGTGGCACCTGCCCCATTTGTGGGTGGGAGAGCTGATCCAGGTGGTGTGGAGGGGCAGGAGGAGGCAGGAGCAGGGCTGGATGTGGGGCACCATTCCCATCACCTATGGCCAGCCTGTAGAGTTGATTCTGCTGCTTTGCTCTGTGCTTGAGATGATGCTGAATATGTACTCAGGGATGGCTTTTAGGCTTCTGGGTTAGAAAAACCTGACTGTTCTGAACTAAATATGTCAAACAGACAAAAAAAAAAAACCCTTGGGGGATGTGAAACAGCCACATCTTACAGAAACACTGAATGAGGGAAAAGTATTTCTTTTTCTCCAGCTAACAGCAGCTAAAAATACAACTTAACAAATATAAGCATCTCTATGAGTACATCAAGAGTTCCTGAGTCATTAATTATTTACAGGGTTGACAAACCAATTTTTTTCTTTTAAAGTCAAAAGGGATAACCTGGGTCCCTCATCTGCAACTTGTTCTCGGCTTTTTCCTCCCAACTGATGGATAAACCCCAGTCAGGACCACCCAGGGTATCTGTCCCCAAAATCCCCATACCCCCCTGTTCTGCTATCAAGAGCCAAGGCCAAAGGCAGCTGCTGGGTGTGAGGCAGGGCACGCAGGAGGGCTCAGCTCCTGGGGTAACCCCAGTGCCTGCGGGTGAGGGGAGCCCCTGCAGTCCCCCAAGGAGGGGTCCCAGATGGGGGTGACAAAACATGCCCAGAGCCCTTGGCTGGTCCCTGCAGCCCTGATACAGCTGCAATAAAGTATCCTGTGGAAAAAAAACAAAACAAAATAATGCTAGCTGTAAAACTCAAAAAATCCTGCTGTAGGTGGGGCTGAATCCTGGGGACGTTTCAGGATCCCTCCCACAAACAGCCCAGTGTCCATGGAGGGTGGTTCCCAGCAGCTCCTGGGGCAGAGCAGGAAAACCTTCACCCACAACCAGCTCCAAACAAAACTGCTCTGCAGGGGGGTCCCATGCAGCCCCTGCTGCTCCCCACCCTGCAATATACATCACACCAGCTTGTGCTTGTCCGCCTCCCAGCAAATGCTTTTTCTTTGCAAGTGACCTCAGAACTGAAGCTGAAAGTGGTGCCAGCAGGTGCTGTAGCTCTAGGTGTGCCCTGCCCTTTCCCCAGCATCCGCAGCCCCACAGAGGTGAGACTGGTTGTAGGAAACACTGTTCAAGAAGTGCTTTAACTGCTGCCGGTGGCCAAATGAGCAAGACAAAAAAAAAAAAAAAAAAAATAACAGCAAGCCCAGCGTGAGGCAGGAGAACTGGGCAAGAGAACCCCTTGCCGGTGCAGATCAGAAGCCCATTAGTCACCAGCTGCCAGCAGCAGTGAAGCCGACCATGTGCAGCCACGCTGCTGCATTGGGCAGCCTCCCGTTCTTTGTGCCTGCGACTAGGAATGGGCATCTCTGCCCACAGCCTCCCCACTGGCTGTGGGGCTTGAGGGGGCCTTTGGACCAGGGGAACTTTGTGTTCCCCTCTACCCTTCTGAACAGCCCTTTCCACATACAATATTACTGGTGTGGGAATGATGGGGGGTTTGGGGCCAGGACGAGAAGGTCGGGTGAGCTACACGGCTGCTGTGGTGAAAAATGAGCATGTGCTATTGCATGGAAAATGAGATTTGTCACTGGGGCACCCTGCAAATAGGATTTCCAGGGCACTGCTGCAATGTCAGGGGTAAATCATCTCTGCATGCTAGGGTCTGCTCCCTGGAAAGAGTCTGGGTTGGGGGCTGCCTCCCCTCTCCCAACAGCAGCGTGGTCCTGGGGCCTGGTTCAGCCTTTGTCTGCACTCCCGGCCGTGACAAGGTTGGGCTGTGAGTGAGCACAAAGCCAAGGCGGCTCCCGGTGCAAGCCATGAGCCCAAAGCAAAAGCAGGATATGTCTGAACCCCCCTGTTCCCTCCCCAGGCAGATGCTGTTAAAATGCAGAAGTAGAGGTACAAAAGAGCCACCCGGTCACATGCTGCCACCCTCATCAGCCCTGGGATTGAGCCCCTTGCTCTCCCCATGAGTGCATCCATCCTCCTGAGGCAAGGGGATGCCCTGGGGACTGGAGGGGATTCTTCCCTGGGAACCCAGATGAGCAATTATTATTTTACCTTTTGTGAGCTGAAGGACTGAGTCCAATGGTACAAAACCAGTCTGTCCTGGGATTTGAGAGCGGGGTCTGTCAGGTCCTGGTTTTCCTCCCCCTCCGTGGATTTCCCTGCGTCGCTCTCCAGCGCCGAGATGGGCCACCAGCTGCAGTTGGTGGGAGTAACATTATTGGGAGTCGCCATGACAGCCTGCAAGCGAGCGGGGAGAGGGACGAAGGAGCGAGCGGCGCTAGCCCAGCATCACATGGGCTCCTGCCAGCAGCATCGCTCCCGAGGCAGCTCCATCTCCCCGGCTGGGGTGGGCAGCGCGGGGCGGTGGGTGCCGGGGGTCACAGGAGAGGATGGTGGCGATGGTGGTGTGGGTGAAATCTCAGCCCGTCCCTGCTCGTGGCGGGGCTCCCACGGAAACGTGCAGGCATCGCTGCAATAGGCGAGTGAGCAGCTGAGGCTCCCGCTGCCTGCCTGCTAGCTCGGCAATCCGGGGCAGCTCCAACCCCTGCGCTGAAATACCTCAGGAATATTGTGCAGCAGAGATTAAGATTTTCTTGTCTTTTTTTTTTTTTTTTTTTGGACTGGTTTAGTTACAGCAGATATGTCATCAATAGCTACACTGGTGGATACTGGCTCTAAAATGTCTAGTGGTGTCTTGCCTGCCTTGCAACCTTCATGGAAAGAAGCAGCAATGACTCTTTAAAGGTATTCAATGATTTTTGGAGAGCACAGCTTAGTTACTGCCTGATGGGTGTTATGCAGCTTGTACTGGGGTAGAGTCCAGGAGCCCTTGCTGTGTACAGGAGCTCCAGGTTACCAGGCTAAACTGGACAAACCCTCCTGTACCGAAGCAGGTGTGGTCTGGGGGCATTTCCAGCATTAGCACAATGTATCACAGCAGCAATCCAGCCAGGTTTCCACCACCCCGGGGGAGCTCCAGAAGGAGCTGCTGCTCTCCAGGCTCTATGAGCATCACCCAGAGGTCTGCAGGCAAATGCATGTAGGCAACTGACACCTTTCTGGGTGCAGTGACCTGGACACCTGGGCCTGTGTTCTATGACACTTGGCTTTTTCACACTCGGCAATATGACAGCCTGGAGATAATTTCCCACATATGGGATTAGCTGCAAGTGCTGGGGGGTGGGGTGGTAAAACCAGTCTGGTTATGGGGGTCATAGGGGCAGGTTCTGGACGATGGAGGTTAGGTCCCTGGAGGTGCAGGGAGATAGCTCAGGGCTCTTGGGTGCAAGTGCAGCTCCTCCATGTGCTGCTCCCATCTCCACCCATGCTGGACCTGGCAAGGCTGGAAACTGGAGGGTTTGGGGGAGCTGGTTCAAGTGGGGAAACTGAAGCACACTTTGCCCAAGAGCACTGGGAAGAAACAAGGCCAAACTGGTACCCAGCTGCATGAACATAGTTGAAAGGAGCAATTTTCTGGGGACTGGAAGGTGAAAAAAATACTTTGGTGTTGTCATGTCCTGCTCCTGGGGGTGTGCAGGAGAGTGATGGTGGAGGGCTGAGGCTGGGCAGTGCTATGCCCTGCCTCCTCCCTGGCTTCTCTCCCATGGGCAACAGCCCCCAAATACATCCTCCCTTCCCAGCCTAGGGCTTCGCAAGTGCTGCCAGAGATTTTACACAGGCCCTGGGGACACCCACGGGAAAAGGCTCTTGCTCGGCCTCTGTTTTGGGGCTGCAAAGTCAGGGTGGTGGCCTGGACAGCTGCAAACTCAGAGAAGGCTGAGCTTTAAAGAGCTGTCTCCATTGTGCAGTATCATCCTGCACCCTGCCCTGCAGCCTCCCCTCTGCCTGCTCCCTGCAGGAGAGCCCTTGCTGCTCAACAAGCATCTTCTGGGGCTCCCTTCACTGGAAGTGGACACCTTTGGGTTTAGGAAAGGAGCAGCTTGACCAAACAGAAGTGGTTCTCTCCTGTGGATTGCTGTCCAGAAAGCCCCATCTAGTGGCATATTTTGTGATGAATTAATGCTGCGCCGTTGGGAATAAAAAATGACAAGTCACTTCATCCCTCTCCCCTGGGTCCTGCAGGTACACAGAACCTCTTGAGGTGCTCATTTATTTCACTGGGATTTGGCCTGCTAATGTGGCAGGGCTTGAGGGACAGGATAGCTGCCAATCTCCTTTAGGGGTGCCCTGACCTTGTGTGACCTTGAGGTCATCCCCAGCTCTTGTCTTTGGTTTCCCTGTCTGCGAAAGGGGTCGATGCTGGGTTGCCCCGTGGGATGCTGTGTGGTCAAACCCGGTGGCATCATCAGAGCCCTGGCAGAAGGTGCATCAGGGCAGAATTGCAGGTGCTGGCAGTTTGGAAATTCACAATTTGGGGTGTCTGTTTTTGGAGCTGATGCAAACATTACAGAGGGGAGAGAGCAGGTGGCTAGAGCTGGTCATGGGACTTTGCAGGAACAGAGGCATCTTCTCTGTTTTAGAAGGAGAGGGTGGAAATTTGGCTGTAAAATCAGCTCCGTCCTTCTGTCTGTCCATCCGTCCTTCTGTCTGTCTGTCTTTCTACCCCCCCACGTGTCCTGATTCAGTGTCTGCTATTGTAAAGCTTCACTGGAACTCAGTTTGGCTTCTGTAAGATGAGAAATAAATGTCATTGATTCAGGGTGCCCTTTGTGCATCCTGCTTTGGTTGAGCCAGTCCTGAAACTAGACTGGCAAATAACTTGTGCTGGGGATGAGGGAAGCCAATGAAAAAAAGCACAGCCTGGACTTGCTGAGATAGAAAGTGGACAAGCTGGATCTGATCTAAGTAAATTCCTGGGAGCTTTGCAATCCCACCAGTGCTTTCTCAGAATATTTTAGATCTATTCTTCTGTAAATTGACTGGGGACACAACCTAGAGCATCTGTGTACAGAATAAAAACCAAGAACCTTGTTGGGGCAGGTGCAGCAGCAGGCTGGGAGCACAACTTGTATTGGCCACCTCTGAGGCCAAGCACTGATGTCCATCAATCAAGCTAATGGTGCTGTGCAGGCATCCCCAGAAAGGATGCCCTTTGCTAGGAATGTTTGTGGTTTCAGGCAGGCAGCAAGCAGGAGTCACTGAGTTATCAGAGAAGCAAAGTGGGAAGGCTGTGAAGGAAATGGCAAGTTTGGGCTTAGGGCCTCTCTTGGAGCTCATCATTTCACAAAGGAGATGGTTTGAGCAATGTGCGTGTCAGCAGCAGTGTTTCAGTACATTTGCTACAAGCCTGATAGCTGCAGTCAAGAACCCAAAGCATCAGTCCTTCCTCTGCTGTAGGCAGCACTGGACATATGCTTGAACACATGCAAAACAATAATTCAGGCAGAAGACCAAACTGCCTTTTTTTTATCTTACTTTTTTTTTAACTTCCCTCCTGACTACTGATTACTCCTGTCCCGCATAGGACACTATGGAAGAGTGCCCAGAGAACCTGCACTCATCCACCTGGCCTTCTGGCAACCTGGATTCACTGGTCAGCTCTAAACCTCGGCATGTATCTTGGACTAGTTAACCCCCCAAGATCCCCAGTTCCTCAGCCCTCCCTGGGCACAGCAGGTCCGCTGCACATTGTCCACAGCTGAGAATGGCCTTGCGCCCTCCCAGCATCGCAGATCACTCCTAGCTTTGTTACATCAGCTTGAAGGTGTAGACGCTCCCAGGGTTTTGTGCACGCTTTGTTAAAGAGCAGCAGGACTGGGCTTGACAGCAGGAACAAGTGCACCAAGGTGCCCTGAAGCCAGGAGGCCACAGCATGTTTCTGGGGGCAAGAGCTTTGCTGTGCCCCTTCGCAGGGCTCCAGCTGCAGAGGGGAGTGGGGCAGCATTGGTGTGAAATAGCAGGATTTGTGCATGTTTTAAGATCTGTGCCCAGATCTTCACAAGCACAAAATCCAGGCCAATGCTCACTGAGGCAGAGCGATTGTTAAGAGTCTAAAAGGGAGAGAGAAAGAACTGCATCTAGCAATGCTACCTTCAAACGCTTTTAAAGAGGGCACAAAACTAAAACATGAACAGGAATGTAAGCAGACACCCTCTGCTGAAGCAGAAACAGACTTTGAAAAACAGCAGCAGCAATGATAAGTAGCACTGAATATTTACATTTAAAAGCAAAGTGTGGATTCTACCAGATTTACTGGAGGGAGAAAAAAAGGGAATGTCAAGAAAACTGAACTTGTGTGTGGGGCTATGCAGGAGAGGGCTGAAAGGGGAAGCTGAAGGGAACAGTTAAGTACTAACCTGAGAAAATTTCAAATTTAATTTGAAAGCACAAGCCATTATCATGTGCTAAATACCTGCACGGCACTCAAGAGCAAAGTAACAGTTTTAGTTGTATTCTTATGTTAACTTGCATGGATTTATTTGAACTTTAAATCTGAATTTCCTGGGTTCACAGTGTAAATTTTAAGGGTGGATTTAGAATAAATTTTACAGAGAGCAATTATCCTCTAGAACGTCCAACACTTCTGTAGCACAGAATACAAGCCCTACCGTCCACATCTGCTATAATCTATTTTTATGCAACTGCTTGTGACTCCTTGGCTTGCTGATCGCTGATTTCTAAGCGTGCAAGTAAAAATGGCACAGCTGACACTGAAAGCAGACTTGGTTTTTTTTAAAAAAAAGGTTGTGGCGGGAGATGAGTTTAAGTCAAATTAGTCAGTCTTTAATTTGCTGGGTTTTGACAAACGTTTATTAATGCGAGTCTTGGCAACAAAATTTTATATTTCAGTATCTTCAACCAGAAGGAATGTTATAGCTGTACACCACAAAGCCTGTAGGACACATGCTTCTTGTTTACCCCCTTTCCACCCTGTTTTGTGTACCAAACATTCTCAGCAACAATCTGTATAGATTGCTCCACCATCTCCCCTTCTGAGACAGCATGGCCCAAAAAACCTGTTAGCCTGCTTCACTACCCGCTAAATTATTCCATCTGTAAAGCACAAATAACAAAATATATTTTTGCTTCTAAGAGCTTCACTTATCTGCAGAAAAATAGAGCTGCTTAAGAGCGAGCCAGTTAGATTATGAAAGGGTCCAACCACACACCCACGCATTCTGGACCTCCCAACAATTTTTTGAGGAGGAGGCATTTGCAATGTGACCCAACTAAAAAGAGGCCAGATAGTGTTTGAGGAAAGGAGATCCGTCCCATCCAAAATACTGAATGCCCTCTGATTCTTTGATCCAGAGCAGGATGAAGAGTAGAGCTGTAGCTATAAAATGTTTCTCTAAGTACATGTTAAGAATGAACCTTCCAAACACTGCAAAATTTCAGAACAAAACCTAAAAGGCTCTTTTTTTTTTTTCTTTTTCTTCCCCCAAACATAGTGAAAACAGCATACAGAGCTTGAATAACCACAGCACAAACCAAAAAACAAAGGGGGTTCGTTTGATCTACAGTGCTCTTGTTAAGGTATTCAGACACTTTAGTGCGTTTTTTTTAGAACTAAGCTTGGAAACTATATTCCATTTTTCATTTTATTAGAAAACTAAACTGTATGAGGCAAAGAAACATTTGATCAAATATACAACAGTGAAAACGTGGCACTGACAAGGCATTTAACCCAACCATTATCACAAACTCCGATTCAGGATTCTCTATTGCTTTCGGTCAGGTGTACATCATTTCTGCCATGTGAGACATTTTCTTGGGAATATATAAGTAGTATTCCATGTATCCTGAAAGATCTTCAATAGTCACGTCATCCACAAAGGCTCGAGCTTGCTCGGAACAAGATCTAGGAGAACCTGATGATGCTGTCCCGCAAGGGGATCTGTTCTGGAGGGACTGGGCGTGGACTCCCAGGACCGCTTTCTCGCACTCCGACAGGACGCTCCGCAGGCCGGAGAAAGAGTACACCTCCATGGCTCGCCACTGCCGGCACCGGCACTGCCTGTCCGTGCAAGGGCACTGCTTGCCATCGCCGAGCATGGATAGGGACTGGAAATCGGACGTCTGGCTAGAGTGCAAGCTGGTCTCAAAGGATGAGGTGAGTGTAGGGCAATTCTCTCTTGACTTCTCCAAAAGCTCTTCCGTGGTGAAAGCTTCCAAAGGTTGAGTTCTGTCATCACTGGCCTCAAAGTGAGAATCGTGACTGTCCTTTGTACCATGTTCCGCTGTAACAAAAATGTCTGAACTGATGCTACCCTTTGGGGTGTCTGCCTGTGTTTTGTGTTTCAGCTGGCTGTTGGCTTTTGTATTGCAATATGTAAACTTGGGGGGATGCAGGACGGGAGACTTGGAGCGTCTGCGACGTGGGACTCGTGCTGATCCTCTGGAAGGCTTTCTCACACACCTGCAGGGTTAGAACAGGTGAGCAAGTAGGTAACTCCAGAATCCACAACATAGCTCAATAAGCTCTCAGATGTGGCTAAAAATGGTTTAGATTTTTTTTTTTTTCTTAGAAAAATCAAGTGACTGGTCACTTAATCTCTGACAGGAACAGGGGAAGAGTTCAGACATGGACAAACAGCCCTATTTTAAAGATACTTCCCCCCCCACCTTCTGTGTTAAGCAAATGATAGGCTGTTATCCCCAAATGAACTGCAGTGCAGAACCTAGATATCAGTTGGGAGCTCTGGCAGAATTCCACTGAATATGCAGTTACTTCAATACAGAAATAAATAACCTAAGAGATGAGAGGGGGTTGCAAAGGTGTAAGACTTGAAGAGAAGGACTTCTGAAGACATCAGTGGAAGAGAAACTTTTAGGTACCTGAGGAGAAGAGGCAATCTTGTTTTTAAAGTCTCTGATGAAATCCCCTTAAAAACCATTGTATCAAATAGTTATGGTCCAGTTTTGTAATAGAAAGGAGAGGAGATATGTTGAAGCCACTAATTCACAACAACTTTCAACAGAAACTGTACGTGTGCGTTAAGCGTCTGGAAGCAGAAGCGCGTGCCCGGTGCAGCGACAGCGTGTTTTACCCGTGCCACGCTTCCTTCGAGCAAACAGCCTGCGCCTTGGCTCCATCCACCGCTGCTCGTGTCGCCGTTCGGAGGATCGTCCCGTCGCCCACGGCCAGAGCTGCAATACATCTGGGGAAAAGGGGAAGCGCCACGTTATGGCAGTGCCTGAACACACTGCCTCAGAGCTCTGGATTCACTTTAGATGCTTAGATCAGACATTTGTGTTTGCAGCCTTGACTCCCTCTATAGTCAGTGGTTAGAAACAGGATGTTACAGAGATTCATCTAACCCCTCTTACTACACTGACCTCAGTCAAGTGGCTAAAGATAGGCGAGATGAAATGAAAGGAGGCCAAAATGCCCAGAGGCTGATGTCATGCCCTGTGTGTACCAAAATGACATATTAAAGGAATGCAAGCCCGGATTCCAAATGTTCTGGTCGGACAACAGCTGTTAAAGATAGTCCTACGCATCCGAAACATGAAGTCAGGAACCCATAGAAGCAGGCTGAGGGAGGTGGCAGGGGAGCACTGGTACAACAACAGGCAAGGACAGATTAGCAATTTGTTTCTCATTAAATTTCCTGGATAAACATGGAATGAAAAAAAATCTGTCCCCGGAGGTCCAGACAACAAACATAACTGCCTCAGCATGCCAACCTGTGTTTATGAAGGCAGCATGTGTGATTTGGAGCAGGGGATTGGAATCATTGGAAATGAGGCTGAAATTCTAGCAGAAGAGCCCAAAGTTGATCTTAAGGAGTTAGTGACAAGTCTTTGAGCTGTTCAAGATACACACTTGCAAAACAAGATCTTTTTATGCCTAAGAAGGTATTGCCAGGAATCAAACGGGATTCCACACAGACTGTCACTGGTAACACATGAGAAGCAGCATGTTTCATAAGCACGTTTCCTTGCCAGAGAACAGCTATTTCTTTCTACATTTAACAGAAGACCACCCGATGAAGAGGAAATGAGCAGCAAAGCAAAATATATTTTAAGATGCAGAGGAAGTCAAGAGTTCCCAGTATTGATGGCTACTGAGATGAGGTCACTACGGCTGCAGATGGCTGTGGAGATGTAGGTAACCATAATTATCAATACAGAGCTTTCTCTTGTGTCTGTGAATTCCCAATAGTCTTCAAGTGAACTACCTCACAAAGCGTTAGACTGTGTAAATTTTATTAACTCCTACTTTTAAGAAAGACACTATTATTAGTATATTATTGTAGTATTATATCTTTATATGTAATATATTATCATTACCTTATCTTATAATCAGGATACCCTGTGTGTTATGGAATAGGTTTTTAGTACAATAATGCCTGCAAACATTTTTCTCTACAAGTTCCCCTGAAACCAGAAGCAATCTGTGCTCATATTTAGCCTGATAATCTCCAGTGAGACCAGTATCTCCAGCACACTACAAAGCACTGGTGCCATCCTTCAGATGCTTTCTGAGCAGCTCGTCATGCGTTACAGTAAAGGCTGATAAGGTGGCTGCAGACACCGGCGTTGACAGGAATGGACAAACAAGTTCTGTATCACACAAGGTGACGTGGGCTACCACAACAGGTAAGAGTGGGTCCACTGGGCAAGTCGCTTCATGTTCTCATACAGTCGCTGGGTAACTTCGGTTGAATATTGTGTCAAAATTAGTCAGTAATAAAGCACTGCTTTGCCTGTTAGTTATAATGACTGCACGTCATGTGAAGTGATGCAGTTATCTCCCTTTGGAGCGTGAGGAACCTTTCACCAAATGAAATTTTTTTTGAGATTCAAAAGCCTAGAAAACAAATACAAATAAGCAATGAGAAACTGACCAAGGGCAGGGCCCTTTTCCTTGCTCACTTACCCTGCTGCATCTACTCTCAGCTTTTTGAAAGCTGTTTGCAGACTCTCTTCCTCTTCATCTTTAGCTTCCAAGTCCATCGATGGGCTCTCAGTGTGTAACCAGCTGTGCCATACAGAATAAACTGAAATACAGAGATCAGGATTTGCTGTTGAGTGCGAACGTGCCACGGTCTCTACACAACTGAAGCGAACGTTTAACGGACGCTCGTTCCTCTGGGGGCACTCTGACCAGACCTGTTTCTCTCAACAAACGGGGCCTGTGTCAAAAATAACAACGTGCCTTTCTGTCACCGGGGAACGGACGATATATGTTGTCAACTCGTCTAACTTCGGTGCGAGCTGCGAGCATGACACCGCCGGGACAGCCGGGCGCTGCCACCGCCCCAGGCGGCCTGTCCCTGCCGGACATCCCATGGAGACCACCGGACAGACACCAGCGGGGGGACCCGAGATGGGGCCCCGCTGCCGCC
>JAAGNO010020400.1:10685-22530 GCA_033439905.1 Ceryle rudis
ACTGAAAAGTAAAATCACTGAACAGAATTATTTCTGTTCTCACTCAGAGCAGGACATTACTCCATCATAAAAGGCAACCAGATTTGTCAGGTGTGATTTGCCCTTGGTGAAGCCATGCTGGTTGCCTCCAATCACCTCCTCATTTTCCATGTGCCATAGCAGATCCTTCAGGAGGATCTGATCCATGATCTTGCCAGGCACAGAGGTGAGACTGACTGGCCTCTAGTTGCCCAGGTCTTTTTTTTTAACCATTTTGAAAATGGGAGTGATGATTCACCTTTTCCAGTCAGTGTGAACTTCACCAGAATGCCATGACTTCTCAAATATCACAGGATCATGGGATATCAGGGGTTGGAAGGGACCCTGGAGATCTTTGAGTCCAACCCCCCTGCCAGAGCAGGATCATATAATCTAGCACAGGTCACACAGGAACAGATGCAGGTGGGTCTTGAAAATCTCCAGAGAAGGAGACTCCACAACCTCTCTGGAGAGCCCGTTCCAGTGCTCTGTAACCCTTACAGTAAAGAAGTTCCTCCTCATGTTGAGGTGGAACTTCCTGTGCTCTAGCTTACATCCACTTCCCCTTGTCCTAACACAGGGCACGAGTGAGAAGAGGCTGCCCCCCTGGATGATGGAAAGTTGCACATAACTTCTCATATAAGGGGGCTCTCTGTGCCT
This sequence comes from Ceryle rudis, assembly GCA_033439905.1. Lineage (NCBI taxonomy): Eukaryota > Metazoa > Chordata > Aves > Coraciiformes > Cerylidae > Ceryle > Ceryle rudis. Next base: position 11,364 of record JAAGNO010020400.1, read on the forward strand.
TCCCTAGACTTTCCTTGCCCTGGTAGTACCCTGTTTGTGATGACAGGCCATAGCATCCTCCTTCACTAACTTCTGCTTCCACATCAGTTCATATATGTTACCTGCTCTGGGAAGGCAAATGTGAAGCATCTCTCATGGTTCACCCTTCAGGCTGAAGGGATGGAAGGCAGAAAACAGACATCCTCTATCATTTATTTTCTAGGAAATCTTGCTGTAGAGGCTATGGATGTTACTGCTTTCAGTTGTCCTGCCCTACCAGTCTTCCAAAATGCTAACCTCATTGCAGAGTTGTCCAAAAGGACCTAGCATCCAGGAATGCTCAAGACAATGTGTCAGAGCCCTTGTTCCTGTGGCTTCACTGGCTGGGTCCCCATCTCACAAGCAAACAGATAGATATAAAACAAAATAAAAATTCCTATTAACAATGAAGAAATATTGCCAGAAAATAAAGAAGAGATTTGTGCATTTGCAGTAGTTTCTTGGTGAGGAAAGTGTCAACTCCTATTGCCGTTTTAACTGTAGATCATTTCTTAGCACTTTAGGTTTCATTATGCTTCAGAAAGTAATGACTATGTGACATTGTTCAGTGAACTTGGTTTCCAGGAGCTTAGTAATAATATTCCAAACATTATGAATTAATTTGATAGTTGATTAAAGCTGATCAGAATAAATTAATTTAAACTTCATATAGAGGTCATACACTTTTCCAAATAAAGCGTGGTGTGATTTTGCAGTAGTTAATGGACATTTATCATTATGATTGAATGATTGAGTCTTCTGCATGAAGATGAAAATAATGGCCTAGAATAACACTCATTCTTGTTGATACTTAAATAGCCAGTTTCTTATTTCAACTAAAGACATAAGGAAATAAGTTGGTAACAATGACATTTCTAGATTAACTTTCAGAGTTAGATTTTTTTTTTTTTTTAAGATGAGGTCATTTTTCCCTCAATGGCTTGAGCGTTCTCTTTTTTGAGAAACCTGTCTGACCTTCATTATCAAAGACTAAGTGTGTGTATAGCTCTTAAACAGTAATGAATTCATTCTCATACTGTACTCCAAGACTGACCAAACCTACTTTAATGTCAGGGGTCTCCTTAAAGAATATACAGCAAAATTCAGTTAGTACAGAACACCAGCCTACTCTTAATGTGTATTTATTCAGATTTTATATGACAAACTGTGCTCCTCAGGAACTCAGCTATACATACCTAGTGAATTAAGTTCTCCCAACACCAAATAAATATATGCTTCAGCCATCATAGCTATAAAAGGCCTCTTTATAGCAGTCAGAAAAGTCACACAGTACCTACTGAAGGCAAGAAAAGTAAATTTACTCCAGCTTTGCACCTACCCCACCCCAGGTAATGGTAAAATAGATGGAGCTGGCACCCTACCCGAAGTGTTAAGACATTGGAGCTATCTGGACTATACTAGGAGGCAGTCCATAGATATTTTTCATGTGTTCTGAACCATCTCCACTGACATGAATTACAGCTGTGGAGCATGAGAGAGAAGGAGGCAATCTCTTAGTTTACCACCTCTGAAACCACACTTGGGTTTAGAGGTTAAAATTCAACATTATAAGACCTACCAGATGCCAGGGCTTATCTGGTAATAGGTGGAAACATGGTTAAAAAAATGGGTTGTAAGCACCTTTTGCTCTGCCTTTAGTTTCTCTAAATTTACAGTGTGCAATTTCAAGTCTGAAAGGGGCTGAAAAGGAGTTCGAGAAGACATATAGTCTAGTTCTGTGCACTGAGATTAGCTAAATTTATTTACACCTCCTCAAACAGGTATTTTCCTGCTACAGTATACTAGTTCCACTCAAAGTGTCTAACTGTCCTTTAATTCATGATACAACAGACAGCATTCCAGATGAATTTACTAGTCATTGTAGAGCTGAGTAATTGCTTTTTGTATTTTCAGTAAAATAGTGCAATATCAATCTAAAAATATACGTTAAAATTTGTGGTCGGCACATAACCCCTGGGACCTTTTCTGCCACTTGACTTATGGTAGCTGCTTAACCTCCATTTGGTATTTGTCCTCTGCCAAGATGAATTTCTTCCTGGATTTGGAAAATCTGTTTGTTGATAAAATTCAAAATTCCAATTCTATTTTGTAAAGTACTTTCAACACAGTCATTAGTTGATGTCAAAGCCATCATCATTATCGAGTCTCTATACAAAAGTACAAAAATATTTGACTACTGCTTGGTCATGGAAAGAAAGTTATTCAGTTTAGTCAGAGAGGAAGATGGATGTTCAGGCTGCTAAAATTGCTAAAACTCCTCTCTCCATTCAAGTTGTATGTGTCTAATAACTGTAACACAGTAGCTTTTGAAATAGCTAAAAAACACCAACCCAAAAACAGGTGGAGAGAGAAAAATTCCCCACCACAGCCAGACTACTAAAGAAATCATATTCACAACCCCACTCAAGAGAGTTTTGAGCAGAAGGTTGATTAGATGACTAGATTGTTACTTGGTGAATGATAAAGTGAAAACAGAGACAGAACATGGTTGGACATATATGCATATGCACCTGTGAGAGAAGTGCTGAGACTACCAGGAGGATATGAAAGCAGAAAAAAATGTTAAACATCACCGGAGAAGCCATTGTGATATCCCACTGTGATAGCCATTGTGATGTAACAAGTTACATCATCAGGTTCTCCAGCCTTCACCTACTACATAGCTATAGTTAAGCCAAATTCTGTCAGAAAATGTCTTAATACTCAGCTACTGATGCAATGACAAAACCAGTCTGGACTGGGCCCTGCTGTTGTTTCTAACATCCCTTCTTCATCCCCTTCTGGAGTATGTCACTTCTGCTTGGTTTTGGTCTCTATTTGCCTTAGCATTAATTTGGGTGTTAGTTTTGATTTTCTGGCTGGCTGTGGAATAGAATTTCTTTCCTCATTCTCAAAGTGCAGCAAATTAATGAGCTGCATCTTTGTCAGCTCTCAAATGAGGCATCCCTTGCTGCAGAACTCTCCACTGGATATTCATGGAGTTTCTGTTATTTTATATGATCTGAACCTTATTTTTGCCTTCAGAACACTCTAAGACATTTTATGTCATGGCTCATTTTTACTCCTACTAGCATTTCATATATGTTCACCATTGTCACCATCACAGGAAAGCTGTTACCCAATCTGTGTATGCTGTTGGTGTGTCTTTCCTGGTCCAATCTTATACAGTATTCATGCACTTTTTCCCTAAAAACATTATGCAGCTGCTAAGGAGGTGACAGTTGAGCACCTTGGGAACAATATTACAATCTTCTCATGAGAAGTTAGTAGAAGGAAATAGTTAAGACAGGGGAGCAGAAAGCATGTGTGGCAATTTGCTGTGCATTTGATGTGCTTTGAGCAAGGATATAAAATATGTTGTCATTATGATTCTTACATGATGATAATTTCTAACATCCCAGTTTATGGAGGGGCCTCACATTGAAATAAGTATTGCCACAGGTTCCCTTGTGCTGGGAATAGTATTTTGTTTTAATAATTAAGATTTGAGTGCATATGGTGCTGTGATAATGGAAAATGGCAAACTTCATGATAGCAGCTTCAGCAATAATAAAATACCGAGCCTAAACTGAGAGGTATTAGGTAAATCCTTTTGAGGAGCTCAGGCTTTGAGATTGATTCATCCCTGCATCCTGCCAACAGTCTTTGCATTTACACCACCATAAATGTACGTAATGATAACACAATCACTAGGGGAGCAATAAGATCTCTAGATGTTTAGGAATTTGTCTTTGAATCTTATCACAGCAGCATACCACAACACCTCTTTATAGTGAGGTCTTTTTTACCACTGGTGGATGACCCCTCAAACTTTTGCAGCCTCCACAGAAGGTTCAGTTGTAGGAAATGCCAGTCTTTGCCTTTCTGCATTTTCTGTAAAAAGGATTTGACAAAAATAGAAGAATGTTGCAGATAATGAAACAATGGAGACCATTATTAGGCTTTTCCTTTTGTCTCATCAGCTCTACAATCTCACCTGTCTTGTGAGGGTGGCTGATTAATTCCTGAAAACTGCCCCATGGCTGTTGTATACTCTCAGTTCCCAACCCCAATCTTTATGCTGCTTTTATTAAAGGTGGTTACTGGTGCTGTGCACTCAGTCTCCAGCTGTTTCTCTACATAATGAAATGACATAGGTATTTGTTCTATCCTAAGAAGAATTTAGCTTCCTCAATTCTTAGGCTCTGTTATGCAGCAGTAAAATGTGAATCAACATGAAAAATTTATTCTTTTTCCAAGTCTTTAATTTCTGCTTCTGTCCAGCTGTATGGTCATGCATTGAGTTAGACTGTGGAATTGATCAGTCAGCAAAATTTGTTCTGAGATTAATAAGAAACAACAGTTATTTTTCAGATCAGGAATTCCTATATTCCAGACATGCTCAGATGTACAAACAGATGTGCAGGTACAGCAGAGGGGACAATACAAAACATGTAGATGGGTGTCAAAGAGGCAGGCAAAGACACTAATGCAGAGTTACTGCCATGGTCTTATGTCCATTGAATTAGGTCATTTTCTTTTGCCCTACTGCCTAAGAACTTCCAATTAACATTTCTACTACATAGCCTCAGGCTGTTTTCACCTGCTTGTAGCTTCCTTAAAATATGATTATCTAATTTTATAAACATGCAATTTACATATTCAGTGTGTAGCTCCCATATAAGGTGTAGGATGGGTAAAACATGAGCTTTTCTTGCAGTCCATTTGTATAACTTGCAAGCTCGTTAAAATCACTGATCGGAATACAAGATGACCCTTTGTACTTTGTAAGATTTAGGACCCTGAAATTATAGGCATTGAGCTGGGCACATAGCCCAGATGATTAGTAGTATTTAAAGAACTGGTTAGATAAAGACAGTTTTAACCTATTAAAACTTAAAGCTTTGTTTGAAGTGAAGAATTGTTCCCTTGTGCTTGTCACAGCTTCTTACAAAAACTGGATGCAGTCACAGTCATCTGTGGAGCCCTTTAAATGACTATGATTTTTTATTTTTTGAGGATGAGGAAGTCTGAAACAAGTTCTAACTCAATTTTTTTGCACACATGATGTAAATTTACAGCATCTTTAATCTGCAGAAAGGTGCAAAGGTGTCTTAATTTTCTGGAGAAATTTATATTACAGGGTTTTCTTCTTTTTCTAGGTCTTCTTATAGGGAAATAAACAAGACTCCCTAATAGCAACAAAATTATTGCTTTCTGATGATTCCCCTCGAATTTGGGTTTTTTTGTATTTATCAGTTCTGTAGTCCTGACTATGAAAAATTTCACGATGATCCCAGAAATCTATTTCTCTTTTCTTCCTGGCACACTGATGCTTCTTCTTTAGAAAGGCATTAGCAATGCATTAAATAGGGGTCATTACTCATAAGGAAGTGAAATGCTAGTTGCATATGGATTGTCTCAGTTTTAAACCAGTGTTTTATGTAATTGTTCATAAAATCCTTTCTTAATCATCTGCCATCAACAAAACAATTTATAGAATAGTTTTAGCATTTGCAAAAACTGGTTTACACCTAGGAATAGGAAAAATAATCTATGAAATTTCTATTTACTGATAAGGCTGGAATATGGGTTTGAATCATGATGAACAGATTGCTAAATATATTAAGCATTGAAAGAGAACTTGCAGCTGACCAGGTTTGCTAATAAATACCTCTGCAGTCCATGGGAATAACTGCAGGTCCAAACAGGCATAAACATTAAGAAAAAAACACCTTCTTGAAAGACAAAGAAGGTTAATGAGTTAGCCTTCCATTTTCTGGCTATAAAGCAAAGTAATTAAAAGGTATGTAAGTGAGTATCATGAGCTGGTGTTCATTTCAAAGATAGAGAGATGATGTCAGATACTGAATAGTACATTAGTATGGACGTGACCTGCTATTCTAATCAATTATCTTTTCTCCACAAACATGGGAAAAACATATTGATTTAATCTTATGATTTTGTTTCTATATACACAGACTAAATTGCTTTTGGCAGCTTGAACATGAGAGTAATTTATCTTGCTAATACTATATTTTTGTGGTCTCAGATGGATTTGAATACTCCAGTTTCCTCTTATTAAGCTTAAACTTCCACCAAAAAAAAAAAAAAAAGTTAATGCTTTTGCAGGTTACGTTTTTGTTCTCTGAAGAATCACCTTGTAGTTTTTCATGTTAGAAAGTGATTAAGCTTTAGAAAGAATATTTATTCCGCCTCTCCACTCTATATACTATAATTTGTGAAGTTTATATCATAAATCTAGCCACTAATCAGCATAACAGCATGACACTTTACATATTTCTTTCTTGAATTATCACACAGCTTTCTTCTTAAAATTTGCTCTTGAACGCAGGCTGGAGTATTAAGAGACCTTGCATAAAAATTCTTCCTGAAGCTCTCATTAACTTTCTTTTTTTTTTAATTTTCATGTGTTTCCTTGTCTTTTTATCAGTGTCATGCTGAAACAAATGGCTTTATTCTGAAGTTCTCTATTGTTATATCACATTAATCTTGTGGGGTTTTTTTGTTTTATCACCTTTACTTCCAAATATTATTACTTAATGCTACTTTAATGTATTATTTTCTCTTATAATTTTAATTTGGGATCACAATAGTCTTTTGCTCCATCCATCCGTCTATCTCATCCACATTCATTTATCATGGACAGAACTTGAAAATAAAGTTACTGACATCAGAATAATTTTAAAGTTCTCCAATGTTTTAAGCAATTCTAAATCTATTTAATTTCAGAAATGTTCTGTCTGTTACTGACACACCACATTTCAGAGCTGTCAGTTGGCAAACCAAATGAAATGTCTGTGATCATTTATCATCCATGGATGGAAAAGAATGCAGTATGCAAGGTGAGAATACTGGGATACAGAGCTTTCCACTCCTCTCTTTGAAACATTAACAGAAGCCTCAAATTGAGGTAAAATGCACGTTGCCTAAGGTGAGGGCTCCTGTGAAGCTCTGTCCCATGGGCTTCACACCCTACAAGATGCATGGAAATGAGGCAGTCTTTCTCTACGCAGTTTGGATCATTAGAAGGGAATGTTGTGAGATCTCCTTTCCTCCTCTGCACATCTAATTTTTCATACATGTTTGCATAAAATTACCTTCCTGTGTTATGCATGTTACAAATGTAGCACCACTGCCCATGTAGGTGTATTTATTCTGTTTACACACAATGGGTCCTTCCATATGATTTTACCAAACCAATTTTATAGTGAGCCTGAAAGTACAGGGCTGTGTTTGAACTGACATGTCTCTTCACACACACACTAGGAAAAAACCTGAATATGTTAGTGGATAATGGACTAGGCCCAAGTAGAGCTATCATTTATTTCCATTTTTGATCCTAAGGTCATCATACTTCCAGTTCTGTACTTTTCGTCATGGTGGAACTCCAGATAAGGATGCAGATAGTTAACAATAAATATTGTCCAAATAGTCTGATGGCTGAAGTCGTTTAGTGGCCTGGGTTTAGTCACTGCATCATTGCTCAGCAAATGAAACCTACTGTGCTCAAGTTTGCAGGACCAAGCTATAGGAATCAACAGAAATTCTTGTAGCTTCAAAAGAGCAGCTCTTTGCTGCTGAAATGTAATGTACCTTAAAGAATGTGATGTACCTTTTCAAATATAGGCAAATCTTGTAAATCAAATTTATCTACATATATGGACTAGGAATGCTAACTTCCTTTTTTTTTTTTTTTTTTTTTGCTGTTGTTTGTTTGGGGTTTTGTTTTGTGTTGTTTTTTGGTTTTTGTTTATTTCTATCCACAGTTTCACTTTATTAACATATATTCAAATTATCTAAATTTTTCTTTACTGTTTTATATATGAAACACGAAAAAGATTGACACCTTAAAACAAGGGTCTGTCTATCTCATATCCCTTTGCTTGACAGTGGTCTGTAGCAGCTGCTCAAGTCAAAGAATAAAGCAAGGACAGGACATGATGAGGACACCTCTTTCTACAGAGTGCAGTCTGAGTTTTAGAAACTCTCTTGGAGTATTACTCATTTTTTATCACCACATTTACCTTACATTTCACATTTCTGGAAGTCATTTTCCCCATTTATTTGTTCCGGGAAATCTCCACAAAGTGTCACTACTTGATGGAAAGTTTTTTTGGGGGATTTCCTTGCCACACTGGGACCTCATCTGAAAGAACTTCAGAACTCCTTATCGTTTTTTATTGTCCTGACACTGTTTCATTTCACTCACCCACCCACACAGGGACACACATCAGTACATTTATGAAGCTTAGGTATTTCTATATTTTTTCAAGAAAAATTTATTCAAAAGCCTCCCATTGATTTTTTGATAAATGATTCATGCAGAAACTTGTTTGACAGCCAACAGGAATGAATAAACCTATTCCAATAAAATCACCACCATGTCTGATTACAATATTTTTCAATGGCCAGTTTTGTGCAGAGAAAGATATCCCTAAAGGGAGGTCATTTGTCAGCCTAAGTCAAAGCTTTAATGTTACTCTGAAATAGCTGAGTGGAAGTTGGGTGAGAGTTTCCCTTTCTCCTTTCAGGAAAAAAAAGGAAAAAAAAAAAAAGGTATAAAGAAAGTGGGAAAAAGAAATGGAGAATCAGAGCCCTTACATAAATCAGGACACAGTGGCTGTGTGATTTCATGTAAGCGCCTGGTGCCAATACATTCATTTTCTGTTCTAATGGGGCACTTATTTGTGAAAAGTCTTTTTTACTTTTACATTTTTCTACATCTACATTTTCTTTAAATCTATTGCAGTTTATTTTGCCAGGATCTGCTCGAGCACATTTTAATCATAAGATTATCAGAATCATATTTATCAGTGCAGTGGCTACAATATTATATATTCTATCTCTAGGAGTTAGTTTTGCTCTCAGCTTTTCCCATAATTATTTTTAACTAAACAATAATCCCTATGTCTGAGGCAACTTCTGCACTAAACAGTTGTTCCAGTGGGATATGACATTTAAATGGCAATAATTCTGCTTGCTTTACTCTGCAGTTGTCAGTCAAATCAGATTTTTTTTTTGCATAAAGTGTACATTAACCATTTCAACAGCAGCGTGCATCTTCTGTCAGTTAACAAGGTCTTGATTTTAGTGGAGTTACTGGCTGGAGAGTGAAGCAAAGGTTTTACTTCAGTGTGCTTAGCAAATGTTAGATGATAGTGTGAAAAATTACAAAGAACAAGAACAATTGCTGTAGATTCAGAGTAAAGCTTCAAGGGGGAAGGATTTCTCTTAGTCTTCCCTTGCAGCTACGTAGTTTGTTATGTAACTGGAACTAACGTATTTCACTGGTAGTTGAGAAAAGGATTGAACCAGGTTGGATGTGGATGCATGTTCTGCTATTCTTCTAGTGTCTAGTGAGGCAACAACATTTCTGCTTCCCAAAGAACATAATTAATATTTAATTCCTATCAGCAACCACCCTTTTCTTTCTTTTCTGAGAAGAGCAGATATTGCACATTAAAGAAAAAAAAAAAGAAAAAAAAAGAAAAGATCCAGAAAAGGATTCAGGTATTATGGTGCTGAGTGTTGCCGTGTGTAACTTTTAAGTGCCTTCTGCCTAGAGTGAAATGCCAAGTGACTGAGCTTCCAAAGCAGTTCATGGGGACGTGTAAGGAAAGCATGAAAACCAGACAGACTGCTGAGCAGGAAAACTGGATGGAGTTAACCAGTGGTGATGGGGCCAGGTCAGATCTGAAACCTGACCTTTCCACAGACGTTCCATGGTTCAACAAAGCCGAATGTCAGGTCCTACACTTGGGTCACAACAACTCCATGCAATGCTTCATGCTTGGGGAGAAGTGGCTGGAAACCTGCTTGGCAGAAAGGGATTTGGGTGTGTTGTTTGACAGACAGCTAAATATGAGCTAGCAGTGTATCAAGGTGGCCAAAAAGGTCAACAGCATCCTGGCTTTTATGAACAATAGTGTGGCCAGCAGGACTAGAGAAGTGATTGTCCCCCTGTATGTGACACTGGTGAGGCCACAGCTTGAGTATTGTGTTTAGGTTTGGGTCTCTCACTACAAGGACTTTGAGGAGCATTTCCAAGAAGGGCAATGAAGCTGGGGGAGAGTCTAAAGTACAAGTTTTGTGAGGAGCATCTGAGGGAACTGGGGTTGTTCAGCATGGAGAAAAGGAGGCTCAGGAGAGACCTTCTTGCTCTCTACAGCTTCCTGACAGGAGGTTATAGCCAGCCGGGGTCTGTCTCTCCTCCCGTGTAATAAGTGATAAGACAAGAGGAAAAAAAGTTCAAGTTGTGCCAGTAGAGGTTCAGACTGGATATTATGAAAAAATTCTATACTGAAAGGGTAGTCAAGGCCTGGCCCAGGCTGGCTAGTGCAATGGTGGAGTCCCCATACCTGGAGGGATTTAAAAGTCATGGAGATGTGGTGCAGAGGGACACGGTTTAGTGGTGGCCTGACAGTGCTGGGTTTATGGTTGGACTTCGTGATCTTGAAGATATTTTGCAACTGAAATGATTCTATCATTCTATAATTCTATGTAGGTACTACTCAGAGCAAGACCACCAGGTAGTGCTCAGCACAGTAGGCTAGTACTCTCCTTCAATAGAATCATAGGATTGTTTCAGCTGGAAGAGACCTTCAAGATCATCAAATCCAACCTTATTCCTGGCCCTATCAAAACCACTAAACCATGTCCTTAAGCACAACATCTACTCAGCTCTTAAACACTTCCAGAGATGGTGACTCCACCACCTCCATGGGCAGGCTGTTCCAATGCCTGACAACCCTTTCAGTAAAGAAATTCCTCCTAATATCCAGCCTGAATCTCCCCGGCTTCAACTTCAGGCCATTTCCTCTTGTTCTATGTCTTGTCACTAGGAAGAACAGACCAACTCCTGCCTTGCTAAAACTTCCCTCAAGTACTTGTAGAGAGCTATAAGGTCTCCCCTCAGCCTTTTTTTCTCAAGGCTAAACAGCACCAGATCATTCAGCCTTTCCTCATAAGAGACATGCTCCAAAACCCTTTACTAGCTTAGTAGCCACCTCTGTACCCTCTTCAGCACCTCAACATCCTTCTTGTAGAGAGGGGCCCAAAACTGGACACAGTATTTGAGGTGCAGCTTCACCAAAGCCAAGTACAGAGGAATGATCACCTCCCTGCT
>JAAGNO010020401.1:0-27388 GCA_033439905.1 Ceryle rudis
CTCAAAGTTATCACAAGTTATGGCCATATTATCTTTTTCACTTTAATTTTTATCCCAGGTCCTCATTAGAACTTTTTCAAATGCCACTTAAATTTTCTGTAATTCAGAATCCTAATCTTATAATCGGTCTACTAACCAGAGCTTCCAGGAAACATATTTTTCTCTCAGCAACAGCTGGATTTTTGAATGACACCTTTCACATAAAGCCTTTCTGCTGAGAATATAACACCTTACATTCTGTCCCTGCCTCAAAAAAAGACAAGGACTGATCTACAGATTATGAAATATTTTCCCTCATGTGCTATCAGTTGTTTATAGCATGTCATACAAACTGTCCCCTTAAACAGTCTTAATAATTATGCACTTGCACACATACAAATATGTGTATATAAGTATGTGTTCATGTGTGTACATATATTTGCATATGAGTGTGTAAATACTCAAAGCATAAAACACATATATGTCTAAAATATGTACATTCATACAGCAGAAAAATTTTAAGCAAACGAAGTGAGCAAATAAATATCAATGTCATAAAAGAAATTTATTTTTAATTGAATAATGTCAGATGAGTATTATCCCATAGTTATCATTCATGTTTACAGCAGAATTCTTTTTTTAATGTGTTTTATCTGATCACTTATGTTTGCTTTTATTGCACATAACTCTTTGATCTCTAACCAGCTATAATTATGACGTTTTCAACATGTTTTATGTTTCTATAACTGCTGTGCTTTATCAGATTTGATACTTACTCTGTCAAGTTCAGGCCTTTTATGTTCTTTCATCTTTGTTGTGGGTGCCCTTCTTGTTATACTTGTTTATGGAATCTAATATTACCATTTAAGTGCATATTTCAAAGGAAATGGACCAAAAGATGTCAAACATGCACTTATGTTATAATTTATCTATATTAAGCACTTTTTTTCCTACAGAAGTACACAGTAAGCCCCTAATTGATATGGTCTGAGGTTTGTTTTTTTTTTTTGCTAATGGCTGTTATTTATTGCAGTAGTTAGATGGACATGCAGTAATCATACAGAGGAGGCTTTGCACCTATAGACATTATTACTAAATTCAGTTTTCCTTTTGATGCTTTTGTTTAGTTTTCTTGTTATCCTGTTTGGCTGGCTGTGTTTGGTTTCTGGTTATCTTTACAAAGCTCAGGTGGCAGGCATCTATATAATTTAGAGCCTGAGATATTCCTTGGGTTAGTGATGAAAGGTTGATTGCTTTTTGCTGTCTGTCAGTCCCTCTGCCTTCTCTTTTCCCTATCTCTTAATACTGAAAATCTCAATAGTGCAAGAGAAAAATGAATTAAATGTTAACATGGTTTTAATAAAAATGGCATAAAAGACATTTCCCCCTAAAATCATATGCAATAACCTAAACACCTAGGGTTTGAGTTCCTCACTAATGCTTGAAAGAATATTCATCAATATAAGCAACAAGATGTGAACTATTTAGCATGTAAATTCAATTTGTTATTTTCTAATAAAAGAAAGCTATTATTACAAATGGATAAGTCTGATTTCAGTCTCAACTGTCAGGAAGAAATGCATTTCACTCACAAAATATTAAGGTCATAGAGTCATCCATGCCAAAATTAATAAATGGGGTCAATGACTGCCATAATGACATCTGAGCCATTTGAGGTATTCCATTGCATTTAAAGTAACAGCACAGATCTTATAAAAGGAAGAATTTGACAAAAGATATAGAAAATGGTAGCTGTAATTATATACAGAACTTCCATATGATTGCAAGTTTTATTGAATGAACATTTCAGTGAGATGGGTTAAGAGAACAAATCTCAGAGGAAAAAAGAACAGTGTAAATACAGGGTTGATTCAGCAGACCCTCCTGCAAGCCCCTACTGGATCCCAGATGAACCAGTTTCACTTTTCCTGGTAATTAAAAGAGGAATCTATGTAGCATTCTTTCTGTAGTACTTTTGTCTCATAGGACCTTCTAGTATTGGATGTAAAATACAGAGGCAATAAGGAATGCCCTAATTTCTTCATATAAAAATTCACCAGTTCCTGCAAACAAACACACACTGATTTGAACATTCTCTTCTACAGAGCAAGGGAAATGAAGAAAAATCAATACTAGTTCCTATTTTATAAGCAAAACTCAGTAAATCCCTTCCTTCACTCAAGAGAGAATATAAACCAGCCATTAGTAATGATAATACACAATGAAAGATTTAAGAGACTGAGACTTCAGGGTGGACTACCATAGTCCTGGAGCTAGAGTATGCAGATATTAGGATCTTTAATTTGCTCTTTTGTATGTCATTTTAGAACTTGATAGAATTGATAGAATGTAAACACAAACATTTGTTTATTTGGGTTTGTTTTTGTTTTGTTTTGTTTTGTTGGTTTGTATGTTTTTATTTGCTGCCAAGGAACTACCATGACTGTCCACAAATACTACATCAGTTCTCTATCCTGAGGGGACAAGGCTATTTTATTTAACATCTAAACCTTTTCTTCAATATTTGAATGGTGGTTTAAGATCCTCACATGACAGTGCTAAAGCAATGTAATGTGTTAAATTTGGAACATGTCATTAAAGCAGAAGAATTATCATTTTAGAAATACAGAAACTGATGCACAGAGAGGCTTGATTAGTAACAAAAAGTTACACCATGAGTTATTCATAATAGAATTTATGTACTCTTTCTCCCCACCACTTTGTTGTAAGTATCAGACTTTTTCTTACAAGCTGTTCAATTCTGAAATGGCCTATAATGAGCCAAAATTATGAACAGAGAAATCAGAAAATGGTATGGAAGGGATGCATTGGGGTAATCAGACTTCGAAGAGCTCTATTCATTTTTGGCATCATTCTATGTGTGTTGTCTCTCACATGATGTAAAACATGTTTTATTATGCAGAATTAACACTGGAAAATGTCTTAATAGCCAATCAGATTGAATTCAATGATTATCCCTTAATTTAACAAGGATACCATTCTATAGCTCTGAAAATCTAGTTTAGTCCATTTTACTACTTTTATCATAGCAATTACATCAACATAAACAACAATTAGGTGACTCAACACGCAGTAGGCAAATTACTAACTTCCGTTAAAGTAGGTTTATGGCCCTCTTGAGCAAGACTTCTGAGTAGCAAACTGTAGAGAGACTAAATTCCAAAACTTCGTTGTGCTAAAATTTCATTGTATACTCTCTTTGGTATTTCTATCTATACTACAAACATAGATAATTCTGTGATATAGGTTTACAATGTCTGATGTGATTATTACTTTGAGGCCTGATTCCTTTCAGCTATTTTTTTTTTTATTATTAAGATTGCAATGTAAACTGACATTTTACCCTGAAGATTTTGTTTGTTTCTTTCTTTTCAGGAATTGCTGCTAGAGGCTATATTTTTTTTAGGGTTCTTTTGCTTTATTTTGTTTTCCAGTTTACAAACAGTAAATTAACTAGATCTGAATTTCTATACATTATACTGCAAAACATAAAGCAATCCCTCATGTACCAGACCAGAGTGTTTGCATATGGTCTCTGAGAACCATTCACTCAGCACCACTGTGTTATCTTATACTAGGGCTTTAATGCGTTAAGAGTAAATTTCAGCAAAATATTTCCTTTAGCAAAAGTAGTCTGTCAGACCCTCAGTTTTATCTCCTCCTGGCTGGTCACTTCCACTCGAATATTGCAGTTTGCTGTGGCCTTAGTTATGATGACACATCTGTTAGAAGAGCCATGCTGTAAATCAGCTCACTGATCTTATTTGGGCTAAAAAGAAAAACAAACAAGCAATCAAAAATGAAAACAACACACACACACAAAAAAAAGCCCCCAAAACTCAGAAAGATTTTATTTTAAAACTGAACATTTGGGGATTCTGTAGGAAAGCTCTGCTAAGAATTTGAAGGGGCACTGGGCTTTTTTGGGGAGTAGGAACAAAGGCCTGGAGTTCAAAGTCTAGGCAGAAATTTGTTAAACATTTTTCAACTAAGAAGCAACCAGGTTTCTGATTGTGGCATGGGAAGAGGAAGGTTGTAGGACATCTTGGCAGGCATTGAAAAAGAACATCTCTTTTCTATATATTTTTAATTAAATGGAAAATACAATTTCCATTTTTTATGCTTAGAAACATAACTCAAGAAAACAGTAGCACAAGACTTGCCAAGAGAGTCGCATCACATTCATAGAAATAACGTGTATCTTTCAGAATTAGTCTGGGTTTTCATTCTAATGTGATGAACAGTAAATTTTGATCAAGAAAAACTTAACTTTTTCATGAACTTTCAGGGAAGTCATCAGCATAATCAAGAACAGGAATCGCTCATCAGTAGTGTGCTATTTGTCTTTCTGTGGTCAACCCACAGGAAACAGAAGGTCTGGAGCCTTAAAAGTACTCCAGCATCTCCCTACCTCTTGCAGGCTTCTTAATCCATAGCTGACATTTTTCAAAACTGATGAGCGCATCCCAGCACTCAAATTACTTGGCTTTCATTGCAATGGATCAATTGAATAACTTTATGTACTACAGCTATTATACACATAGCAAGCATTTCAAGAGTCAAACTCTGAATCATGGTGTATGACACATTGATTTTCAAATGAAATGAAGGGTGGCCTTCATTGTCATCATGATCAGATCCTTGCAACCATGTTCATTTTGATTATGTCTGCTTCTCCATTAAAAGAAGACAATTAGTTAAGCTGAAGCTGGAGCACTGGGTCCCTGATCTTCCACCCTGTTCTAATGTTCACTAACAGTTCTTCTGCATTACTCCATTTAACCCTCTCCAAGACAAATATACTATGAAGGAGGTTAGCACATAGTATATAGATGTGAACCAGGTTATACTGCTCATTATTGCTGTTGGGTTGTTTTAGGTTTTTTTCCTTTGGTTTGGTTGGTTTTGTTTTGGTTTTTAAATGAATCAGTACAGGCAGAGCCCATCCTACTTCTGCTTTCTGCTATTCCTTGTATCAGGATAAAGACTGCTGTTCAGCTACTATGGCATGACTTGCTGTAGTGAACAATTTAGTTTATATGCCTAACTACATGAAAGGATTCCCAGATGAGACTTGTAAGAAAGTTGTATAGTCTTGGGTCTGAATAAGGAACACTAGCTTAAAACTCTGCAGTCTCCTTAGGTTTTCTGACATGCTGCTCTGGTCCTGGCTAGCTTAGCTGGCTTCCTGCTCGGCTGACAAGCTTTTAAAAATATATTTCTGAGCACTGCATGAAAAGCCTGTGTACTTAAATTAGAAAAGATACTCTGGAAACAGAATGCGTAGGGAAAGTGTAGCAAAACAGAGCCAAAAACAGCCAAAAATTCCTTTACTCCAAGGCAGAGTAAATTGTAGCTTCTTTCATGAAGATTTCAGAACTTTGCATGACAAAAGGCTTTCAGGGATCCTTAGCATAATCTCTTTTGTTGTTTTTTGTTTTTTGGGTTTTTTTAACTTCAGTCTTTGCAATTAATGAGCTAGGCATAAATTGATGCTTTCATACTGTTCTAACCAAAAAAATCATTTATCAAACACAACAAAAGAAGCTGATCTCAATTTAAGGACAAAGTTAACATATGCATATTGGAAGGGTAGCCTTCTTAATGTCTCTCTGTAGTTCACAAAGAAAGAAAAAAAAATCTAAAAATTTTCTCCAGTAAGAATTTGGGAGTTAGGTTTCTGTTCTGAAACTGCTAGTTGTCCTCCCCAGGGATCATGTACGAAACACAAGAATACTTACCTCTTCACCTAGGTGTGATTTGAAGACAGCATTAATGTCCCTCCTACTTACAGAATGACAGTTCCAGATCTTTAACAGAAATGTAGCAAGATGCAGTAAAACTTGAATTTTCTTCCACTTCAATATCTTTAATTCATAACAGTTTTTCTGGCCTTAGAATTGATGAATAAAAAAATAAATAATAATAAACAAACCACTTAAAGCCATCTGGATTTATTTTGAAGAAACAGAGAATTCAAAATATATGAATAAATAAATGAAAAAAAAATGTACAAATAACTGGACACGGTCCTGGGCAAACCCTGCTTGATCAGGGGTGTTGGACAAGAAGATCTCCAGAGGTCCTTTCCAATCTAAACCATTTTATGATTCTGTGACAGCATTTAAAAAATAAGTTAGTCTGACAGACAAATAGCACATTCCAAGGACATGAAGTCAAATTAACTTTCATATTCTGTAAAAATGTCATGAAATGCAAATTAATCATCAGAGTGGTTTTCTAATGATTTAGAGGTCTCCTCCCTGCCTCGCCCCTACCTAGCCCCTTCTATAAAATCTATAGAAAATTATTTACCTAGGGATGGTTGTCAAATCTGGAACTTAAAGCAAAACTATCTATTTGGTTTAAATTTATATTGTGAAAAATCTCTTAGGTCCAGAATGAGATTTCTATTCAAAACCAAAGAGAAACTTATCCCTCACCACTTTGTCAGTTCAGAATATCTATTAATCTGGTGGTCACTTACATACACCTGAGATAAAAGAAACTCAGATTCAAATCCCAGCTCTAATTAATGATTAACTCAATCAAATGGAACACCTGCAAAGTTGAAATTAAGAGAGATCATACAAATGGTCTTACACGAGTATAGTTTCACAGACTTCAAGAACAGTATCTCTTCATTTTACTAATATATGATGAAAAGTAGCTCCACTCTTGTTACCGTGTATATGATCTTTCATCTTCTCAAAAAAGTGCATTAGCATGCACTAATGGCATAACATAATCAGGGAAGAGCATTACCACATATTGTATAAATAAATAAATTAATTAACAAATGCATTACTTTAAATGAGAACGCAACACATTTTTTTTAATGTGTTTAAACATTGCTTTGCCAAAAGGAATGACCAATGTACTTGTAACCTCTCAGCAGATGTTTGCATTTCTATCTCTGATTGTGAATATTGTGCTGTTTAGCCATGTGCCAGTGGCTGATCATGGACATAACTTTTGTGCATTGTTGAGAAGTTCCCTATCAGGTGCCTGGGAGTTTAAGGGCTGTTTATCTTTGTATTTCTTACTCACTTTGCACTTAAGTTTTTCAGAAAATTTGTTTATTTTAGTACAGAAAAAGAAAATCTTTTAAATATTCATACAGTTGGATTTTTTTTTTACCTGCTTCTGACTATGTGGCAAGTCTGTTTTACCAGTTACCTGTAGTAATTAACACTTCATTTATTGAAATGTACTTTAAAAGCAATTTTCTATTCAACACCTTAGGTAATTACAGTGGGAAATGATTGATAACATCAGTTGATATTAAATATTGTACTGCTAATCACCATGCAATCTTGCATGCAGTTATTCATTAGTTACTTTTTAATTTGAATAGCTGACAATTTACATGGAATGCTTCAGTTATATGAATTATCATATTTTTATTCCCAAGAGAAGCCCTGCACTTCATTATAACAGAATCATTCACATTGCTTTTCTTTCATTTTTCAAGAGCAAAGTACTTTGATTTGAAAGTTCTGTAGCTGTAGACAGGCAAAATAGTAGGATCTTCATTGTCAAATAACGCTATGCAATACTTGTACAGTACAAAGGTACTTCTGGAGTAAACAAAGTCACATTGTTATACACTGTTCTGACACTAATAAACATCTCATTGTGGTCTCCAAGAGAACTTTGTGCTTCTGTGTCATATTCTTGGAAATAATGCCATGACCCCCCAAAATGTTCATAGTATTAGCTGTCTGCTACAGTGGCTGTAGATGTCATTTACTTTGTAAACGGCTTCACTTCATCACCCAGGGTAGATCATAACATTTTAACACTTAGAGTTATATATGACTCAGGCATTTAAATTAGTTGAGTCTTCCAGAAAGAGCATAAATACAAAATACACTAAATCAGTTTCATTAATGGGAGTTAAACTTGTTTTGAAAGTAACTTGTAGTAATTTGGTGGAGATAATATATTCCCTATGAAATATAGAACCATCTGTTGTATGCAATCTCATTATGTGGGAATGCAGTGATATGCTTACTGTATAAAAACTGTGCTTAAAAATCTTGTTTCTATTCCATAGCCAGTGTAAAGGCAAAGGCATTTGCTTATGCACACATGTAGCCAGCCAAAGAAGGAAATACAGATCAGTGTTATACACTTCTCTACACAAAAATTGAACTCTCATAATATTTGTTTTATGGCACCATTAAATTTACCCCACATCTCAGCTCCTGCTAAACCACTGCTGTTTTCACAGGCAATAAATGCTTGTCTCTTCTCCCTGTTGCACAAGAGCTGAGGACCTTATCACTACCCCTGTGCTAACTTCCCTCTTCTGCCACAGTGCTAACGGCTCTTTTCTCTCTACAGGTTAGCAGGAATCCCCTTACTATTGACAATTTCAGTGCTGTAATACCACATGATCCATCAGAAATGGAAATTTTATTTTAGTGAAAGGCTGAAATTTCCATTTTTATGATAGAACATAAAACCTATCTGTTCTGTATCTAAGTTCTGTTACTTCCTGAGTACTTCATTAAAAAAAGACACGTTCTTATGTGCAAAAATAGAACTTTATGGGCTTTTCAATTAATTTCTACAGTTTCTCATTAATTTCTTCTCATCCTATATGTTTGGAATCACTAGCTTTGAGACTGTAGAGACACTACTTCAATAGCAGCAGAAGGATCTGGTAGGAAGTCTGCTTCTCCACACATATTAGCATAAAGTAGTAGTTCCCCAGGATATCAGCAGAATTTTATTAATGTGCCCAGAGGAAAAAAAAAAAAAGGAAAGTTTACAGCTCATGACCTAAAACTTTACCAAAAGCAATTATTAGTCTCTTTTTTTTTTTTCTCCTACAAAAGAAAAAAAAAAATCACTCTGCAACACTAACAATTTTCTCTTTATCTCAATTGTCAGCAAGGTGTATATATATAGCTTATGTCTTGAACTCTCATTCTGTGCCTTGCTTATCAGTCTCCTAGTAACTCT
Source organism: Ceryle rudis (assembly GCA_033439905.1). NCBI lineage: Eukaryota > Metazoa > Chordata > Aves > Coraciiformes > Cerylidae > Ceryle > Ceryle rudis. The sequence continues at coordinate 8,974 of JAAGNO010020401.1, forward strand.
TATAAGAATATTTTAATGCAGCTATAAGAATTCTCATTATACACATTTGGTTTCATTTGGTTTCATTATATACATTTACTTCCTTGATTCAGACAATTCTCTAAATGCAATCTTTGGGTTTGTGAGACTACATTCTCTCAGTTCTCACTCTCCTCTGGTGTCTCCTCCAACCTGTCTCTTCAAAGGTTCTTCTTTTCTCATTCCTCACTTCTATTTAGTTGTGCATAGGGCAGCTTTTTCCAGACTGGGGAAACTTTTATTGGATATGAAAAGCTGTAGTATAAACTTTTTTTTACGCAAATACTTGAGCTAAGTTGCCCCATTTTATGTTTTACTGTGTGATCACTGAACAAAATTACACTTGTTTCAAATAATTGAACTTATAACCCTTGGGAGTTTACATAAATAGTGAAAGCTCCATCCATGAAGTTTTCCTGAAATGGGGGGATGTAGACAATATCTTGAGTGTTCTCAACTCTCAAATACAAATATAACTTTACAGAAATGGCACTTCATTATGGTTTCAAAGTTCAATATCTCTGTGCAAAGAAAGTTTGGGGGGGGAATCTGCATAAATAAAAAAGTGTCTGTTCTAAAAGATTAATATTGATTAACTTGAGAAAAACAATGTTTAAGGTTTTGGCATAATGAAAAGGTAAATGTGAAATATTTCATAGGCCACTTCATGTTACTAAAAATATTTAATATCTTAAGGTGCTTCTTTGAATATAAATATTTTATTTATAAGTGTGGGGTTGTTTGGGTTTTTTTTAAATCTACTTCTGACACTACTAGAAAGAAGAATATATGAGGTGTTCAGATTCCTTTGTTTCTAGGAAAATAACTTTGTTCTTTTTTATGATCATTTATCAGGGTTTCAAAATATATTTAAAAATAAAGTAAGGAGAAGTGAAAAAATCAGCTGGACTTTTAGATTAACACAAAAATATTCCTCTATAGTTTGTGGAGGATTGGGGTGGTTTTTTGAACCATTTTCCTCTCTTCTCCAGTACTTGCTTGCTTCTGTTTGAGAAGTTCTCTACAGTTCTTGACAAATTAGGAAGTCCAAGACAATTTAACTTCTAGTTTAAAAGAAGTTTGCTCTATATCTACTGAGTAAGTGCTATCAACACAAACAACCAAATTGTGTTAAATTACATCTATGTCATATTTCCACAATCTCTCTTCTGTCTTTAGTCAGGTACATACAACTGTATCCTCCAGAGAGCTATTCCTTTCATTCTAAAGTTCTGTTTGGATTATGAGCACTAATATGACAAATCAAACCTCATACTGTCCTCTACAGTTTAAGATTATTAAGAAAGAAGTATCTTAAAATTTTACTATAGAATCATCTCAATTGTCAGGTGAACAAGTCCAATAGTAGAACATTACTGGAAAGATTCCCTGAGAAAATACAGACCAAAAAAAACCCTACCTCAACAGGAAAAAACAGTTGATCACAGTTTTTAAAGCATATATGGACCATGTCATCTCTGACCTGTTCTATTTTGATAACTGACATGATGATAACTTAGATGATAGATAAGCTATAGATTGAGACATATTAACCTTCTTTAGAACACTATAAACACGTTGGTTCCTGTTTGACTGTAAACTACACTGCATCTTTATTGTCCTTCTCTCTTTGCATCAGTCTATGGATCTTGGTGGTGTCTGGGCTGTATTTCAGTTTTGTGTTTGTTTAGCACTTAATGAGATCCCAGATTATTAAGTGCTGCTGTAAAACATGGTCATACAGATAAATAAAGATAAAAGAAGATGACCTTTATCTACAGGTAGCATTATTTGTTCAGTCTGAAAAGGAAAAAAATTAGAGTATTATCATGATGAAATCTTTTTTCATCTTTTTTTTAAGAAAGAAATACATTCTCTCCTATGGAGTATTGAGTGGTACCACTAAAAAGTGGCATCATCCAGTTTATGTAGAATCATTATCTAACAGAACAGATAAGAAGAACTAAAGTAAATGACATACAGTTCCTGATACATTTAAACTTGTAGATTACAGTCTTTGAGATAAAATATATATCCTTTTTTTCAAGACATGAATTTCAAACAGGTTCATTGAATTAACATTTCCTTTCTAAACTTCTCTTTCAATAAATTCCAGGTATTTCCACACCTAAGTTCAGAACAAAAAGCAGGGAGGGGGGGAAGGATGAATAAAAATAAAGAACATCAGAAATATACAGCAAATTCTTATACCAAATTGTATACTTCAGAAGTATTTTAGTAAACCTTAGACTTGACCAAATGTATCTATTTTGCAGCCAGTGTAACTTGTCACATCTCCAAGCTTGATACATGCTCTGATTCCCTACCTCTGTCTTTTATAAGTTTATTTTCTCTTCTCTATCCTGATAGTTTTTTGAAACTTTATGTGTGTCCTTATGTTCACATTCTAATCTGTTCTTTATTGTTCCAGGCAGCTCTTCAGTATTGTTAAGGAGTGTGGAAGAGATTCAAAGCGCTCTACATATCTGCAGCTTTTCTTTTCTCAATAATGCATGAATGAATACAGTGCTGAGGAAATTGAGATAATAATAATCCTGCCTTGAACCTGAGGTAACAAGAGAGCAGGTGTGCACAAATCTTCAGAGGACTGCTGGCAATTCACTTCATACCTGGCTTGGCATACATCTCGCCAGTCCTGGACTTCTGTAGAAAGTCTGCTAGTCCTTTCACATTAACAGGTATGGGGAAAAAAAAAAAAAAAAAAGAAAGAAAGAAAAAATAAATAACACAAATAAAATGTAGGCTTGGGTACCTTAAAATTATAACTCTCATATTCAGTTACGAACCAATCAAGATCTGCATTGAGAGTTGTCCCAGGTTCGTGAAGGATTCTTGGTTCACAAAGGACGGCACTCACACACAGAGCTAATAAGCAAAACCAATTTTATTCAAGCAAACCCAACTAGTTACCTAACTTCCCCATATACATACTGACCCCAAGGTGGTAGACAAACTGCTGAGCAGGAGGAGGGCATGTAGTGTGGTGCTCAGGAAGAGGAGTTGGTAGGTCCTTATGCCTTCTGCAGGGCATCGACTGGATAAAGATGTGCATCAGGTCAACCTTCCGAAAATTAATTTCTCCCTTCTCCCCACCATAGCGGGCTACTTATAGCTCTCCTGGCAGGGGTGTGGAGACTGCTCTGGCATCAGTGTATGTGTGGCCAGTGCGTGCACAGAGGCTGAACAGTATTTTTCCAGCCGCAGTGGCTAACAGTGGTCATCTCCCCTATTATGCATGTGGGTGGGTCTTGGGGCACATCTCGTGGTTGTTATTTCATAAATCTTCAGCTCCCTCATCCTGTCCCTGAGATGTCCTTTCATTGTTTGGTTCCTGATATCACTCGCCAGACAACAAGGAGCGGGCTAAGACTTGCTGACTGCCTGATTCCCCCATGCACCTGCACATTCAAGACATGGGAGTGGGTACTGTGCTCTCCAGTGAAGTGCAACAACAGACAGAGGTGTGCCAGAGGGCCACAACAATGGATTAACATGTTCTAGTACAGATACAAGAGTGCAAGGCATTAAAGGCTAATATATTAACCCTGAGCACCAGAAAGCTCCTGGTGCCTGTTATTCTGAAATTTTTCAAGTAAATTTGAAACTTATCATTTAACTTCTGTCTTACAGCTCTAAAGTTTTCATTATTTGGGTTCCAGACAAAATGTTTGAGACTTTCTAACTGATATAATTGATATCTATTGAAATATGACTAAAAGCACATTCTTGGTGTCATCCCAAGATATTCTTCAGTCTGGCTTTAACACAGCCTTAACTAGACAAGCAATCCTGTATAAGAAAAATCTCTTCTCTCCTTATCTTATCTATTCTATCTTACTTTAGTAAGCAGCAACACTCTGTCCTCTAAAAATCTCATAGAATGCATATAAAAGGTAAAAGACAAATTCTAATATTGCTATTTTATCTCTTTATAGTATGTTTTTCTCCTTTCTCTTATTTCTTTCCAGCAGAAAATAAAATCACTAAACACACTTAAAATGATCTCCAAAGATGTATTTTCTGTTTCATACAGGAGTTTCTCTTCTAGGAACAGGATTCAGAGGGCCTTATCCTCCAATGCCAGGGCTCTCCTTTACAGAGGAAGAATGCTTTAAGAATATTGTTTTACATCAACCATATCCAAGTATAATTCACTTTCATGTTGAAGATTAAAGCTGACCAATAAAAATGCTTTCAATGAAAAGCAGGATACTATCAACTTCTTTTCACAAACAAAAATCTGCTTTCGACACAAAAAAATTTCCAAGGTAATATTCATGGTTTTATACTTGCCAGATGCTGTAAATTACTGAAAAGAAAAATAAATTTACTTTTGTTGAGCTCCATTGCCTACCACATTGATTTCAGAATCACAGACTAATCTCAGAACAAAACTGTAATTAGTACTTGCCTTCCTAGTCAGAACTTGCTCTACGCTTGCTAATAAATAATTGTGGCACACAACTACTCAGAGAGAGTCCAACTTCCATGAGTTACAACTAAAGTAATCTACTTGCATTCCTGTCCATTCTTGATATAATGCATATTTTTGACTTTAGAGTATTATTTTACATCAGACATAACTGGAAAATTTTGCAAAGTGACCAAGGCAGAAATTAGTAGCAGAGGACCTACAACAACTCAGAAAAGCAAAAATTGCAGAGTTCAGATTGAGGATGTTTTAGGTGTTAAAATGTCATTTAATCTGATTCCTTTTGAAATTTATATTTAACTGTTATTATTATTTCATATTCACTACTGATTTTTAAACTGTGATCTTCACAGCTCAGATGAGATCTTAGCATGGACTTGAAACTGACACGTTAATCACAGAATCACAGAATGTTCAGGGTTGGAAGGGATCTCAAAAGATCATCTAGTCCAACCCCCCTGACAGAGCAGGAGCACCTAGATCAGGTCACACAGGAATGCATCTAGGTGGGTTTTGAATGTCTCCAGAGATGGAGACTCCACAACCCCCCTGGGCAGCCTGTTCCAGTGTACTATCACCCTCACCATGAAAAAGTTTCTCCTTATGTTTACATGGAACTTCCTATGTTCCCATCTTGCACTTATTGCCTCTTTTCCTATCATTGGACATCACTGAGAAGAGCCTGGCTCCACCCTCCTGACACTCAACTTTTACATATTTATAAACATTAATGAGGTCACCCCTCAGTCTTCTCCAAGCTAAAGAGACCCAGCTCCCTCAGTCTTTCAGTCAGGGAGATGCTCCACTCCCTTAATCATCTTTGTGGCTCCGCACTAGACTCTTTTGAGCAGTTCCCTGTTCTTGAACTGAGGGGCTCAGAGCTGGACACAATATTCCAGATACAACCTCACCAGGGCAGAGTGGAGTGGAAGGAGAACCTCTCTCAACCTACTGACCACACCCCTTCTAATACACCCCAGGAAGCCATTGGCTGTCTTGGCCACAAGGGCACATTGCTGGCTCATGGTCATTCTGCTGTCCACGAGGACCCCCAGGTCCCTTTCCCCTATGCTGTTTTCCAACAGGACAGTCCCCAACCTATACTGGTACCTGGGGTTGTTCTTTCCCAGATGCAAGACTCTACACTTGCCCTTGTTTTATTTCATTAAATTTCTCCCTGCCCAACTCTCCAGCCTGTCTAGGTCTTTCTGGATCGCAGCACAACCTTCCTATGTGTCAGCCACTCCTCCCAGTTTTGTGTTGCCAACAAACTTACTGATTGTGCATTCTGTTCCCTCATCCAGGTCATTGATGAATATATTGAATAGTATTGGTCCCAGTACCAACCCTGGAGGGACTCCACTAGAGACAGGCCTCCAACTAGACTCTGTCCCATTGACCACAACACTCTGCCTTCTATCCTTCGACCAGTGCACAATCCACCTAACAATCTGATCACCCAGACCACACTTCCTCAATTTATCTGTGAGGGACGGTGTCAAATGCTTTACTGAAATCAAGATAAACCACATCCACTACTCTACCATCATCTATCCACCTGATTATATCCTCATAAAAGGCTACTGAGTTGGTCAGACATGACTTCCCCTTGGTAAAACCATGTTGACTGCTCCTAATGACCCTCTTATCCTTGATATGCTTAGAGGCAGGGCCAAGGATGAGTTGTTCCATCACCTTTCCAGGGGTAGAGGTGAGGCTGACCAGTCTATAGTTACCTGGGTCCTCCTTACCCTTTTTGAAGATTGGAGTGTCATTTGCTTTCCTCCAGACCTCAGGCATCTCTCCTTTTCCCCATTACATACCAAAGATGATGGAGAGTGCCCTAGCAATGACTTCCACCAGCTCCTTCAGCACCTGCGAGTGCATCCCATCAGGACACATGGATTTATGTATGTTTAGATTGCTTAACTGGTCCCTAACCCAGTCTTCCATTTCACTGTTTCTATCAGTATAAAAGAAAAGATATTTGGAAACTAAGGAAAAAAAATTCTTTTATTAGTTGAAATAATAATCTCTCTAACAACATAGAAATTATCAACCTCTAAATCAAAACCATGTTTGAAATGGACAAATTATTGGTGAAAGTCTGAAATTACTTTTTAAAACAGTCATCTTTGGGAAAAAAAAAAAAAAAAAAAACATTTGAAAAATGACTACAGAAATAGCAGGATGGGACTCAGATTTCCGGGTCAAATCTGGACTGATTGCATGGATAGGTGATCATTGCAGAATAGAAGTAATCTCAGCCAAATACTCATGTGCTTTGAGAGCCTTCCTTCAGGAAGGAATAATTCATTGCGGTGGGATCTGCATACATCAGTGTCACCACATTCACTGAGTTGCTGGAAAAGGGAATAGCATATTCACTGAGTTCTATTCTCAGATAAATCTGGGATTGAATCATGCCAGCAATTTTAAGAAATCCCTTGTCCACTCTAATTTTCACTGTAAGGAATAAATCCCACTTGTAGATAACAAGGATTTCCAAACTGTGTCATATCATGGTGCATCCTCTCTTACTTCTAACAGTTTTTGTCATGACTTGATGCCGTCTGTACTAAAACTGTTTCACCTGTATCACGAGGGCACAAGGGACTTTTCACCATGCCACCCATGGATTTGCACTGAGCCCACAATAAGGTCTTCAGATTATTGAAAACTGTGATGTAAAAATAAGGGGTTTTATTTGTATTGTCTCTTGCCTGTAAAGGGAAATGCAGACAAATTAATCTCTCTGAATAACTGTCAAGATTAGCTGTCAAAAACCTAAGTAAATTTGTTTTATATTGCAAATTATCTGGCTGGACTATGTAAACTGAAGGTCACAGCTTTTCAAGGATCACACTACTTGGCCAAACTTCAAAGATGAGTCCAGATCTGGTTACAGAGAAGTGATAAGTAACTGATTGCTGGTATTTTCTAAAACAATGTAATATCAGCTTCCAGAGGATGGGAACATGGAGACAGACAGATATGAGCACCCTGGAAATTTTTCTTCACTATACAGGAAGAGAGAATCTAAGAAGCTAAACAATCCATTGGAAAAGGAAAATAATTAAAGTATAAATGAAAAACAACGGAGCAACGGAGCAAGCAGAAAAAACAGAATGATTACTTCACAAAGCATTGCATTTTTGAGAAAGTATCTGTAAAATTAAAACAGCATTGCGTTCCACTTACCTTTTAACAGAACAACTTGGATGGTATAGCATCCTAACAAACATAGCATAACAAAATAGTATGTTACTGTACTTTGAGAAATTCTCAGATGTCTCTGGCATGCTTTTTTGTGTTCATCAGTGAGGGGAGACAAAATCATCACCCAACACCGTCTCATTCTGCTAAACAGAAGAGTAGAAGTCTCTTCCCTGCTCCTGAGGACAGGTGACCCAGACTGCTTCATATTCACAGTCTTCTCATGCCTGTTCCCTATAGAGGAAAGCAGCAGCCTCCACACTAGTCAGTAATACTCTGTGTCTCTTCTGACCCAAGCCTGATTGTGAAGAGCTAAATGATGACTTTTTGTGTATATTTTTCCAGGTCAGATTGTCAAAAATAATGGGAAGCCTGTGTTGCCTCATACAGGACTAGTGTTCTTATTTCATGAAGCTGAGGGCATGTGTTAAGTATCGTAGGATGTAATGTTGTGCAAAGCCTACTGGGGAGCATTGGAGACCTGTATAGGGAAAAAGGAACCAAATCCAGTGCAGGATCATTCATACTGCATTCAAGAGTAGTCCGTGAAGTGAACAATGTCTGGAAGCACACTCAGGATTTGTCTTTGTGAGAGCTTATTGGAGCAGTCTGAGGGAATGAGCTAACAATCATAGTGGATGACTGGGGATCAAGTGCTTACACTTACTTCCTGGCTCTCTTTTGTTCAGCTGCACAGGCATGCTTTGACATTTATAAGACCCTGAAATACATTATTTAGCATATAATGATTAATTTTAGCATGTTCTTGGAAATGGTTATTTCCACAAAACACATGGAAAAAAAAAATACCTGAAGAAAACCAACCTGTTTATATATATATATATATATATTTTTGTATAAAGAGTTTGAGGATAGCTTCACATATCCAGACAGTCATCAAGACAATAGGCAATGCCATTTTCCCCTTGGGCATGTCAGCCTAGTCACTCAATTTCACAGACTTTTCTGCTTGATAACAGAACCCATAGACTGATCAGCTGCTGCTGGAGCTTTGGGACAGAGGAAGAGAAACCTGATTTTCTGTTAGTTTCTCTGCTTTTTGGTTTCCTTTAAAGTGACCCATCCTTCACCTGCTATGGAATAAGAGAAACCCCATGATTAGAACCTTGCATTTTTCACTCCTGCTACCAATTTGCATGATTTTCCACATCATTAATTCTATCCTGACTAATCTTCCACCTTTCATTGCAAGTACAGGGGAGGGGAACTAGAGAACAGGAGAGGAGGGAAGAGGAGAGTAGCAGAGGAATTTTGTTACAGGTCTTACAAAAATATCTTTTATATATATTTCTATCATAACTACCAGAATGTAAGCCTTTACCTGTGCTAGTGTGTATTTGAAAATAATAGTTCTCTTCTGTGGCACAACTGACATAAGATTTTTGCAGATAATATGCATCTGCTAAATAAATAAGTTTGAGTGAAGGTCGTAATTCTGGTGGGATTGGATTTCATCAATTTTAAAAGGTTCCATAAGTAAAATTTCACTATGAAAATACCAACTTGAGTGGATGATTTTAATTCTCTTTATCACTCAGAAGAAAAAAAAAAAAAAAAAGAAAAAGCCTTTACAGTGTAAGGGAAAGAAGGAGAATAATAGGTTTTTTTCTGGAAACTTTATCGGCTGAATGAATAATTTGATTTGAATACAAATTTTTGTTTGCTGATTAGGCACAGGCATAGTTTGTCTTTTTGTCAATGTCTACAAACAGATACTCAGTATAAGAGGGAAACTGAAATTTCCATTTTATGAGCAAAGTTTTGCCAAGTGAAACTAACCTGAGTAATCAGAAATAAGATAATTTTAAAAATTATAAATTTGGTTGATACATAAGCCTGGTTAAGGGGATATTTATGGGTATTAATATTTTTTATGACTTTAAGTAATTTATTGTCTAGGTTTATGATATCATGTATATATATTTCATATAAGAATGGATCAAAACAGCAAGGAGGACTGAAGTTTTTGGACCTTACACAGGTATAAAAATAGAACTGCAGTTTCCTAACTCCATCATGCACGCCTTGTGCCCTGCTGGGCTACTAACATCTTTCAATATATTAGGGTACTGGAATTTGAATAATGATTGTGCAGCTATGCTGCATCTCTGACTACTCCAATTAAAAAAGCATTTTTAGTAAAATTTTATTGCGTTTTCCAATCCTTTGGAGAGGATATTTTGGGATTTTTTGGGACCATGCAGAAACCACATCAAAAATAAATGGAATAATTACTGGGAAAGGCAAAGTATGAAAACTGTTCTCCCAGTGGATTACATTTGTTTAATAACACCAAAAATATACATTTTCTATCATATTTCTCTCTTTATATTTCAAGCTATCTTGCATATTTAACAGGTTTGATTCCAAACCAAAGGTTGCCAGGATTTGAACAGTAACTGTGAACTGGAATTACCTTGAACATCATGAATAGATACCTCTGTTTGTCTTATTAACACAAGAAATGATCCATTTTAACAAATGTACTACCATCTGCTGCTTAAACAAACATCTACTCACAAATTCATCTGAGATAAAGCAACCTCTGGTGATAAGTGCATCCTCATATGAACAGTATTTGCAGTTTAAGAAGGAAATGGTGAGTCTAGAAACACAGGACACTTTTAGGGAAATAAATTAGCTATACTGTTCTATACATTTTTCTTTCAAAGAAGCTAAAGGAGAACAGAATAAAGCTAAGCATCAGATGAATATAATCAATATGAAACTAAATGCTAGCCCAAAAATGATAAATTAGAAATATTTCCTTCATATATTCATATATCTCAGTGGGTTTCCTTTCAAAATAAAAATCCAAATCAAAAACTACTAAAATAGAGAAGAAAAATGAATACATTGCAAGCAATAAAACCTCTGATCTGACACATCATCTCAAAAGGAAACAATAACTGTATATTCATGTGATAAGAACAATTTCGTTATATTTATGAACTAAGATATATGATTGAAAACTCTGTCTTACTCGGTTTTGAATAGGCAACAGTCATCTTGTAGAGAAGTGATATAATTTGTGTCAGCTACATTATGAACTGCATTTTTTATTTCATTTAGAAAAAAATCTCTATGGAACAAAGCACAGTTATAATTTGTTGCCTACCTATTCTTAATTATAATACCAAGCTCCATAATAACTCACTGGGAACAAGAATAAATATCCTAAAGCAGATTTTAGCAGTTCCTGTTTCTTTCACACCTATATGTGGTGGGATGTTCAGAGAATCACAGAATGGTTGAGGTTGGCAGGAACCTCTGGAGGTTTTCTAAGTTCAGCTCCCCTGCTGAAGCAGGGTCAGCTTGAGTATGTTGCTCAGGACTCTGCCCAATCAGGTTTTCAACATCTCCAAGGATGGACACTTTGACAACCTGTCTGGGCAACTTGTCCCAGTATTTATTCACCCAGACCCAGTAAAACATTCAGTATGTCCTAATCCACAGCATATAAATATGAAAGGGTAATCCAACTCTAAGGCACTAAAAGGGTCTTATATTAATTAAAGTTCTTGGGTCATATTATACCCCTTTGAATCAAAACTAATGTCAATTTATAATCACAAAAACTTCTGAGTAAAATAAAGCATAACTGTGAAATGGAAGGAGCATATTTTTCTGTCAATTTTTACCTTTCATTTTTTTCTGACAGCTGCATTACATTTTTGTCCATTTACTTCCCTGTTCCTCCCTAAGATTTCTTGTTTCTCTGTATCCTCTTCTCTCCTTATTCCTGTTTCTGATTCTCACTCCTCATTGTACTTTATTGCTCTCCCTCTTTGTTGAACAGGTCTGAACAGTCTTTCAATTGTCATTGTCATGATAGCTTTTTTGAAAGCATTTTACAAAAAGGATTTGCTTCATAACATTTCCTAAGCTGTGTGGATATGTACATGTCAGAATGACATCTTGCTGTCATTTCTCTGCCACTGCTGTATCCTATACCTTAAGATTTAGCTCCTGGAAACTGAACTTTTCTTATTTAATCCATTCATAGTCTATTATCACATCTCCTTGATCATTTTCCTAACTTCTTTCTGCTTTGTGAATATTTGAATATTTGAAAATTAATGTGAAATTACCTCCCCTATCCCATAGTTCTTCAACTGATTGTATTTTCTTCTCATCACTCTCAATTGCACATGAAATGTAAAAGCACAGCAAGGAAATCTGTTTCTTACAGATCCATCAAATGCTTCAAACTAACCCTTCCATTTAAGATGGTGCAGAGGGTTTGAACTCTGCAGCTCTCCCAGGAGAACTGCAGAAAGTCTGCATAATGCTGCAGAAGTGTGGTATTAGAAGTAATGTAGATGAGCTCTGCTTCTTAACAAAGTTTCTAAGTGCTGTCTTATTCAACAACAGTTGTGAGTTGTTTTTTTTTTTGTTGTTGGGTTTGTTTGTTTGTTTGTTTGTGGGGTTTTTTTCTTGGTTTGGTATGGTATGGTTTGGTTTAGTTTTTTTCAGTTGCAGGGGAAATGGAAGGGGAACAATAGTTTTTGTTTGGTTTGGATATGCACCAATAGCTGGGCATATATTTTCTCCTTAGAGAGACTTTCTTTGCTTCCTGATTCACAATGAACTTTTTTCTACCTACCCTATTCCTCTTTACTCCTTCCTTTCTTTTCCTATTGCAAAAGTGTGTTTGGTTTATACCTGGTGGGTTTTTGGTAACTGGGAAGGGGGCTACTGGCATGGCTCCTGCAAGAAGATTCAAGAAGCTTCCCCAGCTCCAAAACAGACTCACCTCTGGCCAAGGTAAAACAAACCAACACCTCTTTGATAACATATTTAAGAGAGGAAAAAACTGTTAAAGGAGTTCTTTTATTTTGGGAAGGTTTTTTTATTTTGGAGAGGAGTGGGACATGAGAGCATCAATCATGTGGACACCAAGGTCAGTGAGGAAGGAGTGGGGGAGGTGTGCCAAGCAGCCATTCCCCTTCAGCCTGTGCCCTCACTGCCCTTATAGATCAACAGTGGAGAAGAAACCTGTCTGTAGCCTGTTAAGGACCCCATGCCAGAGCAGGGGACTAATTTCAAAGAAGTCCATAACTGATGGAAGCCCACATTGGAGCAATCTATCGCTGAGAGGACTACAGCCCGTGGAAGGGATCCACACCCAGAAGTTTGTGTAGGACTGTCTCCTTTGGGAGGGACACCACATTACAGCAAGGGAGGACTGTGAGGAGTTTTGTTTTTGAGGAGGATGGAGCAGCAGAAACAACAATGAACAGACTGGAACTGAACACAACCTCCCTTCCCTGCCTTCCTACACTGTTGAGGGGGAGAAGGTAGAGGTTTGGCAGTAGATCTGAGCCCAGGAAGAAGGCGAGGTGTATTTAAGATCTGGTTATATTTATCACTGTCCTACTCTGATTCAACTGATGAATTGTTGGTGTACTTTTTTGCTTAAATTGATTTTGTTTCCCCAAGTCAAGACTGTCTTCTGCCTGTAAACATAACTGCTGAGTGAGTCCTCCCTGTCTTATGTCTTGACTCTTGATCCTTTTGTTGTATTTTCTCCTCCCCATCCCACCAAAGGAGGGTAGGAGTGAGTGAGTGGCTGCGTCGTGCTTTGTTGCCTGCTGAGTGGGCTTAAACCACAAAGAAAAGAAAATCAGATTGTGTGGGATACAATTAATCTGATTCAAATAAGTACTTCAAAATTGAATTGTTGAACTGGGCTCCTTTCCAGTTGTCTGTGCACAAGGACAGATCCACATGCAGAAATTACAAAGCAAATTACAGCTTTTCTGTACTTTTTCTCACAACAGTGGTTTACCCCTCACACAAAATATTATTGCTTGTCTCAAAAGATTAATTTAATTTAATTTTAGTTCCCAAAAGTTGTGCACTGAATCTAAGATACCTATCCTGGACCCCCCTCTAGTTGATGATGGGATTGACACATCCTGAGGACAGTTCAGATGGGATGATAATCCATGTAACAGTTTCCCTACTCTTCACTGACTACCTGGGCTCGTTTGGTGTGATGTTGAATTACTGCATAGCTAAAGCTAGATAATATATTTTATGTTTATCATCTCCAGACATACTAGTACTTCATTGTTCACTGTGACTCTAGTTCATTCTGTAGCAAATTCCAGTGTATACTACCAACTGAGAGAAAAAAACATGAAAAAAATCTATCTATATATATGCAAAAGCACAGGAGAAATAACTAGTTCTACTTATTTGATTCTACCTTGCCCCTGCAAAATTGAACATATATAAATCCAACAAAAAAAACCCCAACCCAACTTGATGAACCTCTCGTGACAGTTCTAATCCTACAGTCTTTACAGACTTCAAACTATTGTTAATTTCAAGAACCTAAGGTATTGCAATAAAAACAGCATCCATCCTTTCCAGGGCCTACTGACTCTTTCACTTGGGCACTATGACTAGTTTCTTGCATCTTACTTTTTGTTGTATGCTGTAGTATAATCACTTTGGTATGAGATCCTGGACTGAAATCAAAAATTATAGCCTAAATGGACACAAATCTGAGACATTCTTCTATAAGCAGTTTTCTATCCATTGGAGAATTTTGTTTCTTCCACTGTTTTTTCCTCAGTACACAGTGTCTTTTGGATTAACTGTTGGAAGCCAAGCAGGTCAATGCCAACAGATGATCTGCAAGGAATATATAAAAATAACAACTTGTATGGTCTCTAAGTAAGCAGCTGTCATGTGAAAATCTTTCCACAGGAAATTACTGTTGTACTGTTGTAGTGAGACATGCAGAAGTGGACAAAAAGGGGAAGAAGCAACTTCTCATCTATGAAATTAAATTTTTATATAAGAAATAAATAATGTTTCCTATGCTTAATATCTCTGATCAATGATCTTGTCATAAGTAATCTAAACAGGCTGTAGCCTTAGATTCTCAACAAAGAATTCAATTTTATGAAGATATTTTACTTATAGTGGGCTAGCTCTTAAAAGTGAAATACTGAGAAGTTTCCAATATAATTAAAGAAGAAATCCTGAAGGTAAGTGGGAAGTATATAATACCTTGTAAAACAATGGTCCCCAAAATATCCATGACACTCTGCAATGCCTTAGTAATGCCCTGTAGGTCATGTTGCCTTTCTGCCATTCTTAGAAGGAAAGTACTGAATTTTCAGTGAGAATAATATATGCCATAAAAATAAAATATGTCTTCTAGCATAATCAATTTTTTAATCCAGATGCAAACACAAGACTATCTTTAAGGTATTGATGTTATTTTGTAAGGAAAAGACAATACTGAGGATGATTTTTTTTTTTTCTGAAATATATGTGAATTCTGAAACTTAAGTAGTTTGGCAGAACTGATGCTGAAGATTTTGCATTGTGCATTTATTATTACCTATTGTTATTAATTGTGCACTGAATGATGCTGGAGACCTGTTGACAGAGGATACAGAGAAGGTGGAGTTACCGAATGCCACCTTTGCTCCAGTCTTCACTGCTAAGGCCAGCCCTCAGGAATCCCCGACCCTGGAAGTAAGAGTAAAAGCCTGGAAAGAGGAGGTCTTTCCAGCAGTCAATGAGGATTGGGTTAGAAATCACTTGCATAAACTGAACACACACAAATCCATGGACCCTGACGGGCTGCACCCACAAGTGCTGAGGGAGCTGAATGATATTGTTGCCCTACAGCTCTCCATGTTTTTTGAAAGATCATGGGGAACAGGTGAGGTGCCTGAGGACTGGAGGAGAACCAATGTCACTCCAGTCTTCAAAAAGGCAAGAAGGAAGACCCTGCTAATTACAGACCAGTCAGCCTCACCTCCATCCCTGGAAAGGTAATGGAGCATCTCATTCTAGAGATCATATCTCAGCACATGGAAGTAAAGAAGGTTATCAAGAGTAGCCAGCATGGATTTATTAAAGGGAGGTCATGTCTGACTAATATGATAGCCTTCTACGATGGTGTGACTGAATGGGTAGATGCAGGAAGACCAGTGGATGTTGTCTACCTTGACTTCAGCAAGGTTTTTGATAATATCTCCCATAATATCCTTGTGGGTAAGGTCAGGGAGTGTAGGTTAGAAGAGTGGACAGTGAGATGGGTTGAGAACTGGCTGAACAATAGAGATCAGAGTGCTGTAATCAGTGGTGCAGAGTCCAGCTGGTGACCTGTAGGTAGTGGTGTTCCCCAGGGGTCAGTTCTGGGTGCGGTCTTATTCAACATCTTCATCAATGACCTGAATGAAGGGATAGAATGTACCCTCAGCAAGTTTGCTGATTATACAAAACTGGGAGGAGTGGCTGATACACTGGAAGGCTGTGCTGTCATCCAGCAAGGTCTGGACAGACTGGAAAGCTGGACAAAGGCAAATATAATGAAGTTCAACAAGGATAAGGGTAGAGTCCTCTACCTGGGGAGGAACAACACCATGTACCAGTACAGGTTAGAGGTAGATCCACTGGAAAGCAGCCCCATGGAGAGGGACCTTGGTGTTCTGCTGGACTATAAGTTATCTATGGAACAGCAATGTGCCCTTGTGACCAAGAAAGCCAGTGGTATCCTGGGGTGTATAAAGAAGAGTGTGGCCAACAGGTAAAAGGAGGTTCTCCTCCCCCTCTGCCCTAGTGAGACCACATCTGGAGTACTGTGTTGGATTCTGGTCTCCCCAGTTCAAGAGAGACAGTGAAATACTAGAGGAAGTCCAACAGAGAGCTACAAAAATGATGAAGGGACTGGAACATCTCTTTCATGAGGAAAGGCTGAGAGCCCTGGCACTGTTTAGCCTGGAAAAGAGAAGACTGAGAGGGGATCTTACTAATATTTACAAGTATCTGAAGGATGGGTGTCAAGTAGAAGGGGCCAGTCTCTTTTCACTTGTGCCCTGTGCTAGGACGAGAGGTAACGGTAGCAAGGTGAAACACAGGAAGTTCCACCTCAACATAAGGAAAAACTTCTTCACTGTGAGAGTGACAGATCACTGGAACAGGCTGCCCAGAGAGGTTATGGAGTCTCCTTCTTCTTTCAAGTCCCACCTGAATATGTTCCCGTGTGGCATGCCCTAAGTGTTCCTGTTCTGGCAGGGGGGTTGGACTCGATAATCTCCAAAGGTACCTTCCAACCCCTACCATTCTATGATTCTATGATTTAATAGTTGAACATTAAAGGCAGTGAAAATCTTCCATTTATGAGAGATAAGCATTTTCTTTGGAGTATTTTGGATGTCATCTTTGCTTTCCACTTTTGCCCCTATACATAAATTTTTTGGATTGTGTCAAAAAATATCAAGAGCTTTATAGACACCTAAAAAGTCCATAGTCTTAGTTTCATAATGTACTTTTGTTTCAAACCAAGAATAATAAAATACTCTATTGTAAGCCTAGAAAAAATTTTCTTAGAGACTTTGTCTCTGAGACACAAGACAGCTGCTAATGGTGTAGGATTAGCAAGATTTTTACCATGGGTATTTTATTGCTTAATTGCCAACTATATGTATTTTCTAACACACATTGCAGTATCTGTCTCTAACCACTGTCAGAAATACCTGTTTGATTCTGGTGCCTTCCTTGTGTTCCTACATTCTTATTTAAATTTATTTTCCCACAAGATGGTAGCAGGTGATATATTACAGCAGTCACGTAGTAGACCTACTAAAGTTGTATTGCTCTTTATGCCCATCGTCTGTCAGTAAACGTTACTCAAAGGTCTGGCAATGGTAACTATCACCTTTATATTTCCAGAGCAATGATGACTTCTTCACAGCTATATGAGAAAGATGGTTTGTTAGGATATATGTACCTGCTTCGAGTATGTTGGTTTTGCTTCCATGCAAATGTGTGATTCATTTACTTCAACAAAATACCCATTCCAGAAAGACAGCGCCTTCAAAATGGAAGCAGGTTGATGGTGAAGAAGTTGTTGGATATGAAATAATCCTTCACAATTATTTGTAATCTCTTTACAGTAACCAGCAATGCATCACGTTAAACAGATAAGAAACTCATCCAGTATAAGGTGGGAATAGCAAAGCTTTTCTCCTGATAATTCTGCTTTTGGGATGCTAGTTTGTTTATTTCTGTGTTTTAATCTAGTAACTGCATAATATACTCAAACAGTCCTAAAGAACATGTACTGAAATGTAAAATTCTCAGAAGTTCAGGCACCATCAAGATACTGTGTCTGGATCCCTCCTATTCATTTGCACAAATCCCACTCTTTTGGCTTCTCTTGACAGAGATAAATATCTATTGTCATTTAGGATGAACAGATCAGGTAGGTATGACACAACACACTCTTCTGAAAGTGCTTTTGTGAAAAGGAAAGTAGAAGCCGTGATAGATAAAACAGATAATTTCAAATGGTAGTAGATATCTGTGGGATAATATGAATCAAACCCTTGAAGTTCCTCTGAGAGCACTATAAATGCTCAAATCCTTTTCTGTTTGTTATTATTATTATACCACCACACTTGAATCATCATATTAGATACCTAAATAGATGCCTAAAATTCTGGCTTTCACCATAAGAGGACTCAGGGTTGGTCAGAGCCTGAAGGGAGATCTGCCTAGACTTTCTTCTCCTAATAAGATTCCCAGAGGAAAAGGCAGGAAGGGTGTGTGAGTCCTTGTGAATTGGAGGCGGGGGGGGGGGGGGAGATGGAAAGAGTTTCGGGTAGGGAAAGAGGGGAATTAGGTGTATAAAAATAGAAGAAAACTAATTTATTTAAAAAAGAAACCTAAGAG
>JAAGNO010020402.1:0-12053 GCA_033439905.1 Ceryle rudis
ATTTTCCTTCCTTACAAATCTGCAACAAGAACAGATCTCCCAAAAGTGTATGTGTATATATATTAAAAACTTTTACTGTTTAAATTCAAATGTCAATCAATGTCAGTAATTTGGAGTCGGGATCCTGTAAAATTCAATGATTATCTCCTCTTTTAACTGAGGCCGAAAAGCAAACAACAAAATATAGTCTCAACTACTTTCCACTGTATTCATCATAATGCATTCTCCTTTACCCTATTAAAACAGAGTTAACCAAAAGTCATAATGTATTCTGTTTATATATAAGTGTCTGAATATAGAAAATGTTCTTAATTAATCCAGAGGGCCACGCTCAAAAAACAGTTAAACATATTATGATCCCATATTTTTTTCTCTGCACATTGCTTTCATGTTTATTTGTAAGCACTAACATTTTTAAGCCTTAAAATCTATATCCTAGATATTGCTCTACTCTCCTAGTCAGAGCTAATGAGCTTAATGAATTACCAGTTCTAAATTTAATACAAACATTTCAAAGAAAGAGATAAAACATTCTTCACAATTCAAAAGTTTCTCTGACCTATTTATGAAGAATATCACTTAACAATTTCATTAAGGGTGAGTAACAGCTGGTGACATGGCTGTGTCCTAAAGTGTTTTTCTCTCTTAATATTCTGCATCTTAAGCAATCGAGCTTTCATAAGAAATACTTTAGTTAGTGGCAGTCCCTCCTTTGGGGAGAAAAAAAATGTCAGACCACATTTTCTGTATTTTGCAATCTTGTTTTCAGGAGTGTCATGTTCCTGTTTTATTAGCATGTAGGGTAAACAAGAATGATTTGCTGATGCTATTGAGAGAACTTCTAAGATTGCAGTCTTTCTATTTAGATTTTCAATGGAACTTAATATTAATGCAGGCAGAGGCACGTATATAAATTCAAAATAAATTAATCCAATTTATCTTTTTCTTTATCTTTACTGTTCAAAAACTCTGAAAGTTCTGTAGTGCTCAAGACATATAACTAAAGTATTCAGGTCTAGATCATAGAAAGTCTTTCTTACTCAGATCCCCCATTCTAATTATTCCTCAACCTACAACAGAGCATATTGCCCAGCAATGCTTTCTAAAATATATTCTTCACTCATCCAAATTAAATAACAAGACACACCACAGCTCCACAGTATCTATTTTAACATTCAGCTGCTCTCTCCCGGAATCATAAGTGTCTGTTGGGGTCCCAGTATACAACTCTGTGAAGGGTACAGCACCGATCAGAGCTTTTGGTCTGGTCTTTGGTTCAGCGATCAGAGCATTAGCAAAAGAAATGCTCACATTTGATATAGGCTAAAAAAGAATGTCTCCTAAGCACTAAACCTATCACAACCAAATAAAGAAGGAAGATAGTAAAAAGTACTATTTTTGTAGTACTAGCAAATTATTAGTGGTAGTGTAATAAAAAGACAATAGTAATATTTACATGAAATATGAAAGGAGAAAAAAAAGAAAATTAAATTCCAGTTATGGATGATATTATGCGCTTTAAAAAGCTCTTAATTGTATGCAAAGCAGAAATGTTAAGGAAAAACCCATGTATACAAAGAGAAAGAATAGTGCTCTTAATTATTTCACGTGACACTTTTACTAAAAAGTTAAGTGTTTCTCTTATAGAGCAAAACTAAAAGAAATTACGTTACTTTGTAGCCCAGCAATGAGCAATCTCACACAAGAAAGTCCTGAAACTGCAAAGTCTGAATCTAGTTACAGAAATACAACCAAAAATCCACAGCTGTGTAAACCAAGATCAAGCTCTTCTGGACAAACACCCCAAATATTTGTCTTACAAATGGAATTAACAGAAACTTCAACAACATTCTTACTCATTTCTACCAGCCTTTTGGTTTAGAGCTAGAACTTCTTTTAAAATTAATCAAAAGAGCTTGAAAACAAACCTTCACCCACAGAGGCAATATAATGTTTAAGACTGACACTATAAAATTCCAGCAGGCCTTATAAAATTTGGTCTTAAATATATTTTTCAAATACTGATGAATGAATTAGTTATATCACTCACTTTACAATAAATTCAGAACCTAGGTGACAGTAGTCAATATCCTCATGGTTCTGGATGCTCACGATTTTCACTGGTGTACCACAATATTCAAAAGTAAGGGTAGGTTCAATTATTTTCTTTTTTTTTTTTTCATTCAGCCTTTAATAGATAAAGTAGATATGTTGAGAATATTTTTCTCTATAGCACCATTCGATTACCCTAATAAACTGAAGATAAACCTAAATAATATCTGTCACAAGTCCTCTACCTCACCTCCCAGGGTATGACGAGAGGCAGAGATTTACAGGAGAAGCTCGTGAGATCCCTTTTTGGGAAAGGCAGCTTATCAGCAGTTTTCTGATTTGATGAACATTCTTCAGTCAGCAACAATGTCACCTGCAGCATTAAAAATCCACTCTGCGAGCGCTTGCAAGTCTGTGGGCAAGTCTGGTTTTGTTAAATTCAGCCCCAGCAGCCCCCCCTTCCCTTAGCTAAAGGGTATCCATCTCCTACCAGAGTTATTTCAGCATCTAAGCACTAATCCGTCATCATCCTTTCCACAAAGACAAAGCCTCCATTACATATGCCTGGTATCCTGGCGTGAAGGGACAACCATCTGACAACTGCTGCTCTAGCACTGATGAAGTAAAATACAATAACCTGATGTATAATATCATTTCTTTCTGTGTTCCCATTTGTTCTTTAAATTCTCCCTCTCTTTTTCTGGGAATTCATCACAACTAACTCATTGCTACGCTCTTCAGATAGCATGGCGTTGATTTAAAAAGAGACTTGGAGGACTGATTTGGATTTTATTTCCCATTACAGGCATATTTCTGACCGAATTCATCTAGTCATTGAGAAGCAGCATACTTTTTGATTTTAACCAAACTTAAGAAAACCAGCCCGCATTTCTCAAAAGACCCAGACAGGCTGCTCTAGTGCAAAGGACAGACAACTCATTATTTCAGAAAGATCATTCTGAATTCACTTGTATCCCTAAACAATTGAGATTATTATAAGACATTTCTAAGTGGTTTTCCAAGATCAAGACAGTTATTCACCACAGGTTATATACTCACAACCATCACCTACAAGTAGCCTGGGAAAACTGTTGTTTGTTCGAACAAGCAGCACCTGGTGCAGCAAAGCTCTGCTTTGGATGAGAAACCCTGGCATGACATCTACCTGCTGTTTTCTCCATTAATCACTGTATTGCTACATCAAGAAGGTTCTCATGGAGGTTTTGTTAGATTTCTACCAAAAAAATTCTCACGCTGTTCATGCTTTGACCTTTCTTTTTAGAGATCTAACTATTGTTTTGTTTCGTCCTGTAATCATGTATGTGGAGATTTCTTTATAAACACCCAAAAAAGAGAGAAAGCCCCTACTGTTGAACCCCCACTATTGCATGTTGCTCCGCTCTGGACCTGATCCAGCAAAGCACTCTGCAGTGGGCTTAAGTGTTTTTCTGGATCAGGGCCAGAACACTCCATTCTTTATAAGATCGGACTTACTGGTGGCAGCTTGAAAGTTGGCAATAAAAGTACAAACTAGTCACATAAACTTTTGCAAGAGCCATTCCTTCAACAGAGAAGAAGGGGTGATACCTGATTTACTGATGTCTGTGGTCATTTCATTCCCAGACACTCCCATACTGCAGTGACAGCTCATAATTGCTTAGATAGAGAAACTTAGCAAAAATGTATTGTAGCATTTTCTAATGGCCCCATCCCTTGAAAGACACCTAGGCAATGGCAAGAGAAAGGAAAGTCCTGTAACATTTCACTCACTGCTGTGCTCAGAGTGATTTATTTTGTTTTAAAGATCCAGCCCTGGGCAGTGTGGCATGTCCATCGTTATCTACAGAAATTATTTGGAAACAGCTCTGCTATGATATGGTTTCTCTTCTGCTGTGTAATGCATGGAGAACATCCCATGGGGCTCCTCACTTGGAGATGCTCCTTTGTCACCTCAGCAGATAAAGGTTTTCAGTCCATCCTTAAGAAATGGAGGCTGTCACGAAGCAGCAGGAGCAATCCCCTTCCCCCAGACCCGCTGCTGTGGGTGCTCTCTGTGCATTAGAGCTGTGCAATAGCGCAGCAGAAGACTCCACACAGCCCTGGGGGAAGCACCTGTGTCCCAGTAGACTCCTTACTTGCAGCTGTGGCCACTGGTGCTAGTGGTTTGCTCTGGAGCACTCCTGATACCATCCTCCAGAGAGTTACATTAGAACTACATGGTTGGGTTCATTCTTTTTTTTCCCCCCTTGCTTCTTCCAAAGAGATTTCTTCAGAAGAAAAGGTAATGGAGACTACAAGGCAGTATAACATGACATTAGCACTCTCTGCTTTTTTCTCTAAGGCTTGCAGGGAAAGAGAGCCATAAAGTGCAATTTTAGTCCTACCCCCACCAGCCCACATTCACTCCTCACCCTCCATCCCCAGGCCCCTGAAAATAATATCTGCACAGGTGAAGCAAATGCTTTGCTCAGGAATAGGAACTTGCATGGATGAAGCTTTTGTGCTCTGGCTAAAGACCAGATAATCTCTCTATACATCATTTAATAAGAAAACCACTTCACAGTCCTTACAGGCTTGAGTCTCTTACATATGATATACTCTCAGCAGACTTTGGAGACTGAAATCGGTAGTCTGGGGGGCTGAAGAAGCAAGCAGGATTGTGTTGCATTCCTCCTGCACGTCTCCCTTTGAGCGCACTGCCCTCTACACTCATTTCAGGTCTCCAGAGCCTGTGAAAATAATGATAATGGTTTTGCTTCCCTTGACCTCTTGCTCCCTTATAAATCAGAATCCTATAGACCTTTCCCACAGTGAGAGGGTCCTCCTTCGTATTCGAGCCTGTGAAGGTAGGTGTTTTATATCAAGGCAACTTAATCACGTGGGCGTGCTCCCTGGCCTCAGAACCTGCTGTAGCCAAGCACCACAGTTCTTTTACTGCATATTGGAGCAAATGGAGATACTGAGTTTCTCCCTTTATTTAGCTGCTTCATTCATGAAATAAGAGTAAAATAATTTTATTCAGATTCTAGTTTAAATTTCAGCCAATGTTAAGATGAACTGGTTCTCTACGATCACAGAATAATCATGAGTTTGATTACAAAGCATGGTCTCTGAAACTGTGTCTTTCCCAAAATGGGTGGTGGGGTGATCTAAATTTGGGCTATCCAGTTTGGGATAATATTTTAACTCCGAGGATAAGACTACATCAAGCAGTAGGTACTTTTCTCCATTAATGGCTTGCTGTTTCTCAGGAGCAGATTTTTCCCTAGAGTGGGAGCCCTTTTGTTCCTCCCTAGCTACTCAAACGGACTTTGAAATTTGTCCAATTGATCCTTGCTTTGAGGGAGTCCCAGCTGATGTAGTTGGCTTCATTTTTAGCCTTTTCAGGAGTAGGAGATCTGCCAAAACCGTATGTAGAAGAGGAGACAACTACAAAAGGTTCTTACCACCCATATGAGTTCAAGAAATCCTAAGGCTGCTCTAAATTTGACTGCGGGTCACTTGGATTCATGCAACTAGGAATCAAACCATCACAAAGGGACCAACAGCTGTGATGCCTCTAATCCTCAAAATTTCCAACTGGAAATCAAACTGCAACCTGGTCTCAAAGCTTCAATATGCTTTAATTGTATTAAATACAATACTCATCGATTCAAGAAAAAAACATTTGAAGTGAGACTTTTTATGTATTTGTGCTGGACTTCTCTGTTACAGCCTGTAATAGGTAATGAAATACAGCAGCGTACACGCTGACAGTATTCATCTAGCCATACATAAAAATATATAAGATAAAATATATTGATAAGTTTCCTATTCAGATATTTCTATTCAAAAGCTGTTACTTTTGGTTCACCGCAACATTAGAATATATTAATCTTAACTACTGCAGGTGCTTTGGTAAAACCAGAGATGAGTAGTGCACTAATGATAGAGAAAATACAGAGTAAAACCAGCAGGAATAAATATGCAACAGACATCAGTATTTCACTGTTCTTTGCCTCTGACATCTACATCTGCAAAAATGTGTTCTTTGATGCTATGCGTATAAAAGGTAAGAATCAAAGTTAATATAGACATAGGTTAATCACAGATTATCTTTCCACGACACTTTTGGAAATAAAGACAATAAATGTGAGTCCACAAATAACTCTGCTATGACAGCAAAATGTGTGAGCAACTCTGACCTGAAATTGCACCCCAAGAATAGTATTCTCAGGGTAAGAGGCAAAGGAAAAAAAAAAAAAAAAATCATTAAAACTTAGTAAATGTGCAGAAATATCCAAAAGAATTGCCTTTACAAAATCACATCCAGCACATAAACTACAATCAAAATGCACTCAAAAGCTCGGTCTCTCCTGAAAAGACTGTCTTAACAGAAAGAGCGTAATTAACATTGATGTCACACTCCTCTAAGTCATCAGTTACTGTACACCACATAAATACCCTTGTATAAGCTATTATTAATATTCCCAGACAAATGTTCAGTCCTCTCTAGTGGACTCTACATTAGTGCATCTCTTTATCCTCCCTACCTAATTATTTCTTTTGGATTTAAACAAGCCAAAAACTCACCTTATGCTACTGCAGAAGCAATTTTTATTTTTGAAGGTTAATCCAACTCAGCAGGATTTAGGGATGGCACTTTTGCTTGGTCGTAGGCATGTTGGCTCAGGCCAGACAGCTGTTTGGACATTCTCCACTGGGAATCTTGCCCTCAACACCCACAGTTGATGCACATACATGGTCTACTGGCTGCCTACTTCCATGCCCATCTGTTCAGATGGCATGGTGCCCACTCACAAGTTCGCTGGATCCTTGCCCTTAGTGTGTAGATGCCAGGCAATGATGGGCTTAGATGGGCAGCCTGCAAAATACTGAAAGTGATCATTTTTTTCCTGTAGGAAGTCCTTCCTCTGTGATAGCACTGAAGCATGGACACCACATGCTACCCTACACTTAATAACACCTGTGGACGTATAAGTGCCAAAAATACAGAGGAGGGGTAGAATATATTGGGGGGGGGGGAAATGTACGAAATGGAGCGATACAAAAAATTTGCAAGGATTCCTGTGTAAGAATATGTTCTACATTGTCAATGGCAGTGGAAGGCTACCCAGGCTTGAACAAACTTGAAACAAACCAACTCAAGCATCACAGCAGCATAGCCCTGGCCACATGATCCAGTTTATGCTGCCACCCAGACCAGTGTTCTGATACCCAGCTTAGCTTAGAACTACCTTGGGCACTGCACAGCACTCAATATCCATAGCATATAAGAATCAAAGGCAGATCATACTGAAACCAGTGTGAACCAAATCCAGATCTATCTAAAATTGTTTAACTTCAATAGACATTTCATTTATAACATACTGCAGAAAATATTTCATGGTAAACAATGCCACCATTAAAGGCAGATGGTAAAAATGTCATTTTAACAAAGATCCATTTTATTTTGTGTTACTGCCCTTTGAAATAGTAATCAAGAAAACCTTAGGTGGTAACAAGGGAAACTTTTTTTTTTAGTCCAAAAGCCAATCTTACTGCAAATATTTTAGGACAAAGTGGCAATGTTAAAATGAAATTATCATTTTCTTCCCAAATATAGTTTGATTAACAACAAATCAACACATAACAATATTTTTATTACTTTAAACAATGAGCTAGTTAAAAATTAAGATTTTGTTAACTATTCCAAAATAATATATTTGATTAAAATTTTAATTGAAATTAACTAAACAAGTTCACATGTGCATGTAAATCCTATGGTATTTTAACAGACCATTCATAGATCTTTAGCTGTCCTTCATAAGCTGTATGGAAATTATTAGAGAAGTTACATACTTGAGTTTCTTCTCTTTGATCAGACGACTAAAACTTTTAAAAAAAGAAGGGAGAGGAAAATCAAAGAGATCTTTGCAGCAGAGAATATTTCTAACTGAGTTTTCCAGGAGTCCTCCATTCTGCCAACACTTTGACGAACAAACTATCACGCTTACAAACACTCACGGAAAATTAATAAAATGAGTTGCAAATACTATGAAACATTCACAAAATTATTCTGACAAGCATTTTTCTGGGTTTTTTCTCCCCTTCACCCTACAGGGTGCACCCCAATGCTGCTTTAACAATTATGGACTTTTATTAGCAGGCTTGAAAAGAGATATAAAATCTACAGCATGGCTGGATCTGCAACCTGGCTTAGGGCTCTCATCTAGTCAGCAGTGGAAGCATGTGCTTGAAGGCGCATTTAAGCTGTGTCTAACTTAGCGTTTACTCTGGGGTGACTGGATTTGAGTGCACTGTCCGTACCCTAGAGAATTGTTTGCTGTGCAGAGACATCAGTCTTGTCTTTGAGCATGCTCCGCTGAATCAGTCATGTGTGACTACTTGATCTGTTTTGGTCTGGACATATTGTCAAATCGTCGTGTCCAGGTTTCACAGGAGCAGTGCCGAAAAAGTCCTGGCTCCAGAATGAAATTAGATTTGTAAGGAACACAAGCCAGAGAAGTGGCTATGAACATCCAGTGACAAAAATCAAAGAACCTGAATAAAAACTATTTTGCTCTGACTTCCAAGATTAGTCCAGCTTTTTTAATGGGACAGGAAAAAAACCACCCCACACTAAAAGTATCCCTTTCTGACTTTTAGGTTGCTGGTTCCAGGCAACAAAGAGGTAAAACATTGACTTCTATAATGGCGAGTCCTTTGTTTTTGTCAGTACAGGAATTTTCACAAAGTACATTTTTAATGTGATTGGATGGAATATCTTCTAACACGGGTCACGGCTGACAACCTCATAGCTAAATCTTATTAAAAACTATTCAGAGATGAAAATTAGAGACTGTAATACAGAACCACTTGGATACCTGT
Source organism: Ceryle rudis (assembly GCA_033439905.1). Lineage (NCBI taxonomy): Eukaryota > Metazoa > Chordata > Aves > Coraciiformes > Cerylidae > Ceryle > Ceryle rudis. Next base: position 8,923 of record JAAGNO010020402.1, read on the forward strand.
CAGACTGATAATATCGAGATGGCCATCTAACTTGCCACCTGCTCCCCCTTCTCTTCGCACTAATAACCTGAGTAAGCTTGTGAATGTGTTTTTTTTCCCCTACCTCTGTTGCTTGTATTAGTCTCTCATATCATCATGACCTGTAATCTATTTAAAAAAAAAATCATAATCATAATAATACATTTAAAAAATTAACATTGTTGAGAGGACAAAGTGCATATGCAGCCAAAGAAAGAACGAAAAGTTTTCAAACAGGCTTTCCCAGATGCCATTATAAACACTAACACGAAAGAAACAGGGTAATCAAAATAATAACAGATCTACAAGTAGATTTTTAAGCAAATGGGTGATTTTGCAAAGGTCAGTCAGTAGGATGACTCCTCCTATTCTATTTGACATCACAAGATTGAGCTAGGGCAAGAATGAAAATGTTTACAAGCTTAATTTTTCTTAACTTGTCCTTTGAGATTTCTCAGTTTTATATTTAATCACAGACTTGCAGCAAACCAGGTAGGACAGCAGTGATTGACAATATTTGTTACCCAGCTCTGGGATTCTCCACTTACAATTTGCCCTCATTTCACACAAAAGTAATATCCTAACACTTTTACCAAAACCTGCTGACACAGCAAAAGTACTATAATGCAAAAGTTCAGGCTTATCTCTTGTTGTGTTGGTCTTTTTTTGAATATCAAAATTAGTTCTTTCAATTTGTATTGTGCTTTAGGGTTCTTGCTTTAATTCTTTGTCACACAACTTAAAAATAAATAAAAAAATAGTCATTTGACTTACTTGGCAAAATAAGAATTACAATTGCAAAACACTGTTGTAGATATTGCTGAAGTACTGCTTTATCATTTGCCCTTTGTAAACAAAGAAACATTTCAAATGATATGACACTTCCATTTATGCTCACTCCATAAATTGGTCCATGTGCTGAAGACGACCCATAAGTGAGGGAAGTGCATATTTCTGATTTGAACACGCTGAATCTCCTGATTTTACTCTTGTGGCAATACATTGACAGCAAACCATGTAACATTAATACAGCAGATAAAGAAAAGAAGAAATGGAATTATCCTGTTTGAAACTTCTGAAGCAGCATCTAGACAGACTGGAAATTGTGCCTGATTTCATTTTCCTCATTGTGTTTTGTAGAGAAGTCACCTTCCTTACACAGAATAGAAAACCCTCTACAAAACAAAACGAGGATTATCCACGCCATCCAAAACATGGGCAGCCTATAAAGGCAGTACTCTGGGTGCATCACCAGAGAAGTCATAAAACTTAGTAAAAAGAAATAAAAACGTTATGTTTGTTTGTTTTTAAGAAATTAAAGAAAATAAGTTTAAAAAGAAAAAAAAAAGAGAGAAAAAAAGGCACCTCAAGAAAACAAGAGACAAATGTTGTTAGAAGCTTTGGTGGTACATGAAAACAAAACTTTGTATACTTCACTGCATACATACCACGCTGTACATACGTATATGCCACACTGTCAGCAAAGTCACAAATATACATCGTGTATTGGAGGAGAAAAGGCTCTGATTTATCACTTATGTGCTGGGTTTCTGCCTCTTTCATCCCTAGTCCAATGAAAGCTTTCAAATAGCACCTGCCACTGTATGTCTTTGCTTTTCCACCCCTTGACATGGATGAGGAATTAAAATGACACTGTTCATAAAAATTTTCATATAAATATTTTAACCATACTACACTAGACTTAGCCTAGGAAATTTGTTTGATTTCTCCCTGGAAGGGATCCATTTCTTATTTGAAGGCATGAAAAAATGATGAATTTACCAATTCTCTTGGTAGTTTCCCACTAGTCTTTGCAAAATGTACTGTAGATCTCATTTTATTCTGGGGGGCTTCCAACTTCCAGACATTTCATCTTGTATCGCCTTTTTCTGCTACATTAAAGAATGATTCGGTGCCCAGTGTTGTCCCTTAATACAGGTAAGCACAAAATCAATTGCCTTTCAATTTCTTTCAGATAATTGAAACATGCTGAGGTCTGTAGGTCCTTCATCGGCAAAATAATTTTCCTAGCCTCCAATGCTTGTTTTTTTGCTTCTTCCTTGCATAACCTTCATTATTTGAATACCACTATTCTAGTTTTCTTTTCATCAGTGCCATTGACAAACATGAACATTTGCTCTCTCTCTTCTATCACACACAAGGGTCATCTCAAACTTTTTGATACCAAAACACCCTGCTATGTTTTGCAGTAAAATCTCAGAATATAGTTCCTAGTTCTGGGACCAGTATGGCCTGTGTTTCCCATATATACATGTATTTGGATAAATTAAAATGCACTTTCAACCATTAAGCAATCTGGATAACTCTCTACAAGTGCCTTTACCCAGACCTATTTGCCAGTCCATCAATCTTTGCTTTATTTTAAAATGTTATTAGAACTGTACTATTTACTTCCATACCATGGATAAAAAGAGTGATTAGTGTCAAGCTTAGTACTAGTCCCTAGAGAACAACTCTAAAAATTCACCCAGTTGATGATGATTCCCCAGGGACTACTTTCTGAAACGTGTAAATTAATCAGTTCTTAATCCATTTAATGTGTGCTTCACTGATACAGCACATAGCTAATATTTAATCAGAATGTCACGTACTATTAAGTCGAGTGACTTACAAACTTTCACTCCGCTTCACAAATATGGCTGCCTTTTTCAGTGAGACTTGTATCAAAAAATAATGCCATTTCCTGGATGTTTTAAATTTGTCTTTTATTCAGATATGATGATTAACATTAACAATATTCCTAACTGCCCTTTTTTTAATTTTATATTAATTAAAACCTGCAACAACCTTTACATTAGTTGACCTAATACCTTGTTAGGTTAATCTGCCTATAAAATTTTCTAAGCCATGTCATTTCACCTTTTTTTTTTTTTCCCCCCAGTATTGACACAATGACTTCACATTTTGAAACTTTTCTAATCTTCTTGACAACCCAATATTTAGGATTGAAATCAACAGTCATAGACCACCTCAAAAAACTCTTCAAGGTTCTAGCATGCCTTCTAATTAAGTTTCCTAATATTTTGATAATATAAATAGAACATCTCCTAATATAAATATAAAACATGTTGCGTGGCATTGATCAGTGATGC
>JAAGNO010020403.1:0-31291 GCA_033439905.1 Ceryle rudis
GTTTCAGGAGCATAATGGCTATTGTAAAAAAAATATATATATAGTCCAAGAAGGGGCAAAGGAGTTCTGACAGAAATGTCACGCATGGATTTTATTATAGGAGCTAAGGGAAAAACATAATTGTTTACAAGATCAGTATCATAGGACTTGGATAATTTCCATATGGAGAGATACCAGGGAAGTGATGAATAGCTTGGAAACACTTCAGTTTTTTCATGTTACAACAATCATCTCTTAAATGTAGTTCACTCTTGAGCTGAAACAAAACTGTAATTTGTAGCTGCTGTTTAAGCACTCCAGACATTCTCCAAATTCTTCCTGAGTAGACCAAAGCAGCCAGAATGGCAGCCAAGGATCTGGCCCACAGGTTAACTTCTAAAAAGCTGGTTAGAGCTTCAGATTTCTATCAAGGCCACAGAAACAATCCGTGGTTGATCTTGTGGAAGCAAAAGTCAGATCTCAATAACACACCAAAATAAAGGCTAAAAAACATCTCAAAGGAGGTTTCTCTTCTCCAGAAGTTTTAAGAGAGCAGTAAGCAAGTCTGTAAGAAACCAACGGGCTGTTCCTCCCAAGTTCCTGCACTTTAACAAAATGTTACAGCTCAGTGGAATGAATTATACATTCAACTTCAGAATCTGAAAGAACATTTATTGTGGCAAAGGAAATTGTATTTAAGAGCTTGCTATTCAGCAAGGTCTTCGCTTCACACGGCTTTATTTTTAGACGGCCAAAGCAAGGTTTTCATTTCGTTTCTGAGCTTGTGAATACAGATTTTCAATTTGCTTATGTTTTGAAGGAGTCAGAGAGCTTTCAAAAGGTCAATCGTGTTGACTTCTCATTATGAGGACTGCTAGGAATTTTGTATGTTTAGTTTGTGAACAAATGCATCAGCATTTACAGCAGAGGTCTATACAGAAAATGGCCTGAAAAGCCGAGTAATCTTGGGTTTAGATAAATACTTGCTTTATGACCAGATGCTCTTCAAGAGCAATCATTGCTCTTTCCCAAGTTTGCACGTTGTGGCAAAGCGCTTACTGCCTTGGGGCAACTGATGGAAAACTCTGGGGCAGTTATAGGTATGTTACTGCAGTAAAGCTGAAAAATTGCAATTTGATCAATAAAATCTCCCAATCTTGTTGCTTTACAATGAGAACCGAATACCTCCTTAGTAGCACACTGGAAGTATCATTGTTCTCCCAGAGGCTCACATTGATTATGCATTATAAACATCCCTGAACTGGCCAAGAAGGTGGTTGTGGGCTTGATCTAACGAGCACCAAGGACATGAAGGAAGACAAGATCTGTGGGATAACGCACCGAAGCTAAATGTTGCTGCTCGCACAATCAGCAGGGAGCACAGTGGGTAGGAGTACAATGGAAAAAGTCAAGAGGAAAGATGTCAGACTGGGAAGAAAAGAGGAAGAGAGAGTGTTGTGTGGGAGCAAGAGGAAAAGAGAGGTGTTAAGACAGCAGATGGAAAGGGGAAATTACACCAATGGACCCGTGCCTGATGGAGTTACATGGATAGCGTTGGGAGAGATGAGAAGGGAGACAGAGAGTAAATGAGTTTTATAATAGGAATGGAGAATCACACAGACATAAATTAAGAGGACAGGGAACAAATTTCTACGAAAAAGGAGTAAATAACAGCAAATTGAAAGAAAGTAAAACAGCTGTTGGGGTCAGAAACAACCATAATCATTTTCCTATCCACTTTCATATTAGTTATCTGAAGACAGCAGGAAAAATGGAGAGGGGTTAATCAGTGAGAAGATCAAATGGGTATGTGGAAACACAGGAAGATGTAAGAACAGGATAAGAAGGGATCAACTTCAAGAAGTGGAAGAAGACAATATCTGGGTCTGCAGTTCACTGTAATAATGTGAAGTGGAGGCAACAGATTTCAGGCCAGTACAAATTATCTGTTGCATTGTGTGTTGTATCTCCCTTGTTTTCTCATTGGAGCTGTTGGACCTGCCTAAATTAAGGTGGGGGGAGCGCATGCAGAAGCACTGGTAACATCACCTGCTGAGTGTGCCGGAGACTCACGCCTTGTACCCTATCATTTCCAAGGGATGATGGTGGCCTAAAGCGTGTCCTAATGTCTTGTGCCAGAGCAGCTCCCACCCAAACACCTTCTGATCAGTGCTGACTTCAGAATTTGGTGCCAGTACCTGACATCCCAGGTCTCCAGTGAGTCGGAAAGAGCTGTGGTGGCGCTCCTGAGCATCCTTGCCCTAGGGCTTTTTTTCTTTCCGTGGGGAAGCAATGGTGCTCAATCCCTTGCTGCAGTTGTTCCACCATGTGCGCATAACCACTCAGAGTAGATCCTTGAAGGTTCCTCAAAGAAAATGAATTATTTATCCATTATTCACACTCCTGGCAAGCACCTTACTATTGGACTATGGCAGTGTGTGCGCTTGCTCCTACTCTCCTGCTGGAGCACTCTTAATTTAGTCTTCAGTGAACCAGAAAGATGTTGGCAGAATAACTGATTTGATAGCTCAGTGATTCTGTCACACTCTTGGTATGCAGGAGACCAAAACTTCTCTCTGGCCTAAAAGCGCCTAAAAACTCCTGACAGGATAAGAGGCATCGCTGGGCATTTAACTCCTACCTCTAGAAGCACTACAGGGAGAACAAAGTGAAAAATTAATGCGGGGTTTGGTTTTTTTTTTTTTAAACCTTAGTGCATGTGTGTGTGCGGCAAGGACAAAAATAGACAGCAAAGCTGAGATCATTTTAATTTGTTTGCATTGGAAAGGAAACAAATACTCTTAATAAGATACAAGTTTAAGCTCAGAATCTTAAATAATACATTTTTCTTCTTTTTTATTTGAAGGTATTTTTAATTAAGAACGTCCATTTAAAAAAAGCTTCTGAAGGCAGTGATTTCTTTTTAATGCGCTTTACTTTTAATCTGAGTAATTTTTTATGAGTTCCTAGCAAACAAAATATTACATTATTTACACAGCTCTTCTTGCAAGCAAGTAGCTGAGTCAGCAATACTCACAGGAACGATACCTTTTGCCACTGACTTGCATGACATGGATTCGAGTGATAGATATTATTAAGAAAAAAAGATACTTCAAGCTGTGCATGAATTAGTCAATGAAGCAAGGGCTGGAAGGTGAGAAGGAAGAGCAGAACACGGAACAGCTTGCAGGAGGTCGCCATCTTACAAGCTTAATGACTGAAACCATGTCAGTGGGATGACAGATTCAGGAATTTAGTGACAAAGTCAGCAAACACCGCTGATCCAAGCAATAACATTTTGAGTCCTCAGATCTTAGTACGGAAACACCAGTGTTTCACTGAAAGCGTCCAGAATGCTTCGGTAAAGGTATTATAAGCTGCAACATTCAGGAGCATTACCGCTGACTTACAATGTATTTTAAAAAAAGGGGAGTGGTTATTTCTCCTCAGAACTGAGCCACTGACCAGCTGGATTGTTGTCCTTGTCATCATCAGTTACGTATCTGTAGGCAAATCACCCTTCCCATCTGAGCCGAGTAAGAACTTATCCCAGTGGCTACTAAAGTTAATGGGATTATTTTCCTTGCTTTCAGCAGATAACCTGGTGGACGTGGTAAAGAGAACAGCTTGGAGAAGTTGAGCCATAAATATTCCTAAGCACGACAGGCTAGCTTACAGCCTGCCAAGATTACCGCCGAAGCTCCAAAGTCATTTTTGTAGAGGAAGACAGAAAAGATTTTTCCAGACTGCACTTTTCTTCCAGGCACTAGAGCCACAAGAGCCCCCAGACCAAATTGTCTTACAGACCTCACCAGGCTGTAAACTGCTTTTCCGCATTTGCTATATCCAACACCCAGGAGCCCATATCCCGAATGCTGTCAACAACAACGTACCGGGGTGCACACCCATATGCACCATTAGGTTGCAGTTACACGGTACAGTGAGGAGCAAGCACAAAAAGAACTGAAATGATGAAAATTTTCCATACAGCAAAAGTATCTTTGATGTTAATTTCAAGAACTGAATGATTCCAAGATGCCACTATAGCAGTCTGGATTTTCCTCCCCATCAGCTGGCTAACACAGTTTACATTTAATAACTTTAAGACTCTCTTTGTTCAGAGTTGCCAATGTTAACAAAAAACTGCTTTGGTCTGAAACCTAGATGTGACACATACAGGCATAACTGGTACCAATTTCTCTGAAACTCATATAGACCCAGGCATTATTCCTCCCCACTCTCCTTTGAGGAGGAGCAGGAAAGAGATCTCTCACGCAGAAGGATCAACCCTAGGTAAAATGCCAAGGATTATTGGCTTCGTCAAATTTGCTTTGATCTTTTGATGAAGAAAGTTAAAGAAGGAAATTTATAACAATGTCCCCTGCGGCCCATACACGGGCATTCCCAGCACTGGAGACAAAAAAGCCTTCCAGAGGAGGGGAGGTCGGAACCAAGCAGTAACAGAGTTCATCAGAGCTGAGAAAAGAGGCAGGCTTGAATTTTATGGGGGAAAAAAGTCAATGTTGAGATTTTGGAAGCTGAGAAACATTCTCAGAGTGGTAAGAGAACGGAAATATTTTGATGACAATAGTTTGGACAGATTGAACAGAAGCGGGGAGAAAAGATTTGGTCAGAAAAGGGGAAGATCCTGAAAAAAAACCACCAACCCAGTGCATAGGCTAGTGTTGAGACAGTGCTGACTGGGGCTGACTTCTGAGAAAAACACAACTCTACGACTTGTGGTGGCTTTAAGTACAAGTAGAGGAGAAATGCAATAATTGGTTTCATGACCTAAACAGCAGGAAGTAAGAGAAAAAGTAAAGGAAGTAAGAAAAAAAGATATGCAGAACTTCCCAACAGGTAGCCTGTGGACTAAGTTAACTTTCCCAGAATGCCATTTCTTACATCTTCACGTAAGAAGAAGCACTCGGCATACTCCAGAATACTCAGAGCAACAAATATATTCTTATTTACTAGCCAGAAAGTATCAAGTAAAAATGATACCTTGAATTAAGTACGAATTGTCTAAAGCAGTTCATTGGAGCAAAACTATTTGAATAAGGGAAGTTTCAGTTTCCTTTTCAAGTGGAGTTACATCACAAAATGTAAATCAGTAATACAAGAACCCCCTTTTTCTTTCTCTTCGTTTTTGTTTCAATCATTTGCAAGAGTGCCAGTAGCTCCCAACATTTCCTTTATCATGTTACCTCAAGCTCCACAGAACATTTACTGTTGTAGCACGGAAGATCTTGATAAGGGCACAGCTGTGAATGGGACGGCTGTCTTTCAGTTACATGTAGCATGATTTTTGTTCTTCCTGCTGATATGGCACAAAAGGCTACTGTAATGATCTCTACCATTCTCTGTTTATTGAGCAAATTAAACATGATCCTATCAGTTCCCTGCCTCCGTTCTCTCCAGATAGACATTAAAGTGCAAAGTGTTTGCTTCTCGTTTACATCTGGGTCAGTTGAAGGCAAGTGTCTTCTCCAGCCTAGCTCTTCACCATCCCCTTGCTTGAAATGAAGAAAGACATTTCACAGTGGGACATTTGACCATATATACCCGTGGAGCACCATCTGAAAAGCTCAGAGGATCTGGCTCTCCAAGTTCTGGTGAGGTAGAACACCCTGTGGTTCAGAGATTCTAGCAAATGAGGTTGTTGCAAATAGCTTTTGGAAATATTTTGCTACAGGAAGGAACTTTAACTCAGCCTGGGTCTTCACAGCACTATCTTCCTTTCAGTGTATTAGTACTAAATAACTTGGATTAAAAAACAAAACAAAACAAAAAACCCAAACAAACAAACAACCCAGAAGGAATTTTTCACACTCGGAGCACTAGTTTTTCTCTTGGAACTGTGAAATATGCTGGATGTGCTACTACCATTTTTATTTCAAGCAAAACTGATGGTACTTATATGAAAGATGCTGTTCTTCCTACCGCAAGTAATGATTAGACACATGCAACGTGTTCATTTATGCCTTATGTACACCTTTTCTTACTATTTTGTCTGTAAATAAAGATTGAACACACTAACCACCAGGTTATCTGTTTCTTTTTTCTTTGCTTTGCTTTTTTCTTTCATTTCCCTTTTTTTTTTCCCCCCTGACTACATTGCACTGCACCTCAGGGTAGTGATATTAGCACAGAACAGTACCAGAAGTGCAACGGTAGCCACAGTCAGTACTGCAGGAGCTTGGTAGTTTTAATATCAACAGGAATTTCTCATGGACAGTCTGTTTATTACCCTCACTTACGATACGTGAATATTCAACACTGTCTCCTCTAGTTGACATAAGCTATAGGTAAGCTCCGTCCTCATCCTAACTTCTATCTTGAGAATCTTTCCGATTCAGAATTGCAGGGATTTCTTTCCCTTCATTAAAAAATAACATAAATTTTAAAAAATCTGGTAAAATCCAGAGGAAAACAAAATAAAATGGTTATTTCCTGGATGATGTCCTGCAGAGAAGTAGCTTCTTGGTTTCTCCACTGGAAAAGCATCTTTCCTTCAGCTCATATTTTTCCTCTGTGATTCCGTATCTAAGGACCACAAAGGAGAAAAGAGCACCTGGAGAACTGAATCACCCTGGAAGGTTTTTCTGTCCCAGTCCCAGTCCCACTGTAGTCACAACATAGCTAAGTGTTTCATCCTTTGAAGCACAGTACCAAAAGACCCAGGAATGGGTTGGATATTTAACACTGTGAGCTGGATTCCCAAAAGAGCACCAAAGTAGTGTCACAAACAAACTACTCCATGCAAACAAGCAGTCTGACTGCAAAACTATCATTGGAAATTACTGGTCTATTCACTTTGCCTGTGAATTTTGGCCATCGGCATAATGGATGGCCAGGAAGCCATTAAAATGTGACTGACACGTGAAATGAAGTATCTATTAACCCAGCAGGAGATGGTAACAGATAGTAATAGATGACGGACAGACAATAATTACATGCACTCACCGAGGAGAAAGCTTGGGTTGCCATACACTGGGAAAAACAGTGATCAGCAGTTTTACACAGAGAGGAGGTTGTAGGTAGATGTAATCTCACCGTAGGCAGGCAAAGCCAAGGGTGGAGAAAACACTATTCCAGAGGAAAAAAAGTGACATCAGACACAGGAAAAAAATCCCACATTTAAACATCATTTAAATGTAACTTCCAAATCTTTTTAAGGTATTTAAAATGTAAACAGCGCTGAAAGATTTAGGAAGTATTTAAAGTATTCTAGAAGTTTTTGAAGTTTTGTAAAAGCATGAAATTACACTGCTATAAATTCAGGACAATCGAGAATTAAGAAATCATAGGACCGTGGATGAACTTTGTAGGTCCGATGAACTCTGGCCTGCAGTGAAATGGGTGACAAAGTAAGTCTGTATCCTGCTGGAACCCTTTGGTACTACCACAACAGAAGTATAAAATAGAATCACAGAATCATAGAATGGTTGGGGTTGGATGAGGCCTTAAAGATCATCTAGTTCCAAGCCCCCTGCCGTGGGGGGGGTTTCTCTGGAAACTGAGAAATAGCATTGCTACGCTGGAGGAGCTGCTACATCCCTCTTCCCGCTCATGCAAGTGAGCTTAATGAAGAGCAATACTCATACCGGCAAAGTATGTTACTAATGAAAAGATGCATTTAAGAGAAAACTCATTTCACCTGCTGTGTACGAGTAAAAAAGCAGACCGGTACTTTATTTTTGGAGAAGATTCTGGTGCTATTTGCCACGTTGTGATTCCAAAGTACTCTAGTGAAGTTAACAGCCTGGAAAGAAAGACAGATATACAGTTACGCATACTGATAGATATGTACACACACACATATGTAAGGGATAAGAGATTCTAGGTCTTGATAATTAACTGGGTACGTGTGGCAGACATCTGGACCACCCCAATTCCTCCTCGGTTTCTGTACTGTCCCGTGCCTTTCACCAGTCACTGAATCCTAAATTATCACAGCTTTTTAGGCCTGCTTGCTGCAATTACTGTGATGCTGGGACACGGAGCATTAAATCTCTGTGAGCCCTTCGGCTGCTTCCTCTGGGTGCTTTAACAATCAAGGAACTGAAGTAGAGTTTCTCTTTACTGATATAAACCCTCCCTAACATACCGCGACAGATAAATCAGGGTGTTTATCACCACCTAGACAATGTAAAATGACAAAGAATGGAAAATAACACGGAGTCAGCACAGCCAAGTAGAGTATCTGTTGCCAGATGAAAAGCAACCAAAAAAAATACCCATAATAAGCCAAAATATCCAAGCAGTTGCAAAACTGCTGCGGATGACAAAGGCAATCCGTGTTACAGTGTGCGTATAGCTGCCTATATGTAGGCTGTGCCTGGCTCCTGCAGGACAGTGCACGCTGCTATACCCACTCTCTGCGTCAGGGGCTAAATTCCTTTATGTGCAGGTCATGGTGCTGCCACCGCACCCTGCTTTCCTCCCACGCTGCTCCTACCGCTCTCGTAGCTTCCTGAAATTTAAGAGGCGACTCAACTGGAAGCAACTCATGGATTTCTCTGCACAAACTTGAGGATGTGTGTTTGCAGACAGACAGCTGAAGGGTTCATTAGATTGTTTGTGTGGGAATCCTGGGCTCCTTCATTAAGGAAGCAGTTCTGGAGCGACAGCCTTGATTACCTCAGCAACAAAAGGTTATAGATAACACTGATCAAACAACAATTGCTGGCACCCTGCACGTAGAGAGGTAATTTCACGGTCAAAGAATCAACCAAGAGGCATTAGAGCTGTGCAAGGCTGACCAAGAATTTTCATCTCTTTAAATATTATTAGACACATATAACTACACAACTCTGGAGGGACCCTTCTTCTTATAATAGGCTGTGCTGGAAAATAACTTTGCAACTAGATGACAGTAGTTGGGTTTCATCTGGAGGAGAAGTTCCCAGTGCTGCACACTCCATTAGTGATGCCCAGCCTTCAGAATAACCAAGAGTAAAGGGACTGCAAAGGGCCACCCCAGATAAACGCTTCTCTCCTAATGGGAGTGCAATTTTCTCTCCTTCTGGGTGGCAGGGAACAAAATACCAGCCCCATTTGCTTCTGTCTTTTGGGGTTTTTAAGTTACTTTAAAAAAAAGGTCAAACTGCGTAGGAGCATCTGTATTGTCACTTACAAAAGCAGAGATCCATGCCTGATCCTAGTACAACTGGTAGCAGTCCCAGAGATAGTTGCTGGTTGTTCTTTCTCTTTAAACTACATCTTGTTCGTACTCATTCAAAGCCCATTTTTTTTTTAATAGAAAAAAAACTTTCTGAGATTTCGCAAGTCGCGGAAACAGGACACTTTGAACTTTTTTGTCAGTATTTGCAGGGCAGGTATTAAAAGAAGTTACTTTAAAGTGCCCTTTGAGCAGCGGATCTGTTGAATCACTCATTTCCAGCTCATTTCTGCTGGAATTAGAGAAATTAATTGACTTTTCCCCCTCCTTTCAATCCTATTTGAGTTTTGAAAGATTGCTAATTATGCACTCTTTGTTTCATGTTATGTACTGCTAACCCCGGATTTGTTTGGGAGTTTTAATGTTGTTTTCAGAAAACAGAAGGTGTCAAACCCAAACTAGATTTCATAACAATACCATTACATAACCATCCAATTAGCTGCTCGTTCGCTGCTATTAATAGCAGCTTTCACATCTAAACCACTTTGTGTATTGCCACAACAACTGGCAAAAAGAGGCTTCACAGTAGTTAGTTATTCGTTCTCAGAAGAGAATAAATGAACTTCACGAAGATTTATGAGATGCTGTTTACTAGTTGCCAGGCTGCTGTCTCTTTAAATGCTCTTTGCCTTTCCAGACTCACGGGAGATGCCCAGACCTAGTCACAAGGCTCATATGTCCATGTCTCTTATGTGCACCTCATACTGAAGACTACCAGAGACAGAGCTCAGACCAAGCAAGGCTGAAGCCAGGAAGACTTTGAAGACTGACATTCTGTAATTAATCTTCCAGTTCTGGTCATGTTTTACTGTGGTTCAGCTGGAATTCTACCACCAAGTGGGTTGTTGTTGCCCTCCACTTCAGTTATTTCATGATGTCGGTTATTGCTGTTGTCATCGTTTAGAGTCAGGGCGGCCCTTTAGACCACTAAGAGACGCTCCCTGCAGGTGCGGCCTCTCACTTTCTGCACCCCGCAACGTGGCACACAAGATCCAGCAGTGGCCTTGGTCTGCACACCAATCCTTGGTAGGAACTCTTCCCATGGGGGTGTTCTCAGTGCTGGAAGCAGACGCTGCCTGGGAGAACAGGCTGCTAACTTCAGAAGGTGCAGATAGTTAGCAGAACTGAGCTGAAATGCAAAATCACTGAACAGAATTAGTTCTGTTCTCACTCAAACCAGGACAGCTGTGTGGATGTTTGTCATGCTGTAACCACTGGAGCACAGACATCTATGCAGAGGAATGTGAACTCTACTTCAAAATGCCTTGACTGGAGTTCTGATCATATTAAGCTGCTTGAGCTGCTGACCACAGAATGTGATTCCAGCACTTTTTTGTAACTTTCTGTACAAGACTTTTTTTTTTTTTTTTTTTTCCCCCCCCCGAAGGAGATCAGATATGCTTTCTATTTTCAAAAAAAGCTATTTTAAGAGTTGCAGCATGTGAGCTAGTTTGATCTTACCTTCCTCTGTTCCTGAATTCCAATACGGAAGTAAAGAATTCATGAAGAGATTTTTCCATGGCCTGATGATAACCCTTCACTCCTCATCAAGAAATTTCCTTTTATATCAGAGTTCTCATCTGACATAAAGACGGGTCAAATTCAGATGTATACATGCTTCTAAAATGCTTTCTTCTCCTGAGGTCCATATTCTCCTCTCCCCTGCTCCAGAATTTCAGACTGCTTGAGGTTTTGCATCTCTTCTCTGTATCATGCTCCCCCACCAGCTCTTGTCTACAGGGACACAACAGTCTCTTCCACTCCTTTTCCCTAGGCACAAGTTGCTTCAGAATTAAGGATCTACTTACATCAGTACAAAATGAGTTGCATAATTAATGGACTTGACTAAATACTGATTCAGGTTTCTGCTTCTGCATTGTTCCTTTGTTGATCTGGTTGTTCTTCAGACCCTCTTTACTTGACCTACAGATACATGTTCTCCCTGGGGAAAAGAATAAACAAAAAGAATTATTCCCAGAGTCACCCATGTGAGTTAGCTAAATGACAAAAAGGACAGACGTTTTCTTTCGTGAGCTTATTGAACCATACATTTTAAATCACTGACCATGTTTTTAATGTGGTCTGCCATTTCATTTCTTCCTCCTATCTGTGTTATTGCTTTCCTCTCTCTTTATTGTAGACTACTTAGGGTTAATAATCAATGTAAAATGTAAAACTGACAGATGAAAATGTTAAACGTGAACTCTTTGGTTTATGTCCCTACATAATCTCTAGCGTTCTCCACAAGTATAATCCTAACTATTTTTCTTGCTGTCACAACGTCTTCATTTGGCACGCTCACCTATTAAACACCCATTTCAATGAGATTTGTGATTTATTTGGCCCTTTCTTACACATTAATATACCTGCAGAAAACACAAGAGCCCCAAGCGACTTGCATACAATGATGGCGAATATGCAGTCTCTTCACCTTTCACATTTACAGCTAACTCTGCATGAAGCGAGATATGGCTCTTTTGAGTTGCTGGTGGGAAAGTGAAGAAAAAAAAGTGGTTAGGCTCAAGATGAGATTACAGCACTTTCTGTACTTTCACACAGAAGGTACAACTACTCCGATGTGTGAAAATGAACAAATGTACAAACGGCAAGTTCAAAATCTGATATTGCCATTAATGGAATGGTATCTTTTGGTATCTAATGGAGATAAAGCTTCCTTGTGGCACAAAATTACTTCTCTGCCTGCTTACAGAACAGAACAAAATGCAGCTCCAGTGCCTGACTTCTTGCCCACTCTTCCTATTTCTGTCTTCCTGACTTCAGACTAGGTAGAAAACGGCAGTCAAATTTTCCTCCTGTAAGGACTGTAGAAGAGATTTTCTGGATTTCGACAAATTTCATGTAAAAGCAGGGAGAAAGCTAACGTAAAAGCAAAGGAAGATTTGGTGAATAGATTTTTGAAACTCAGTGAGCCATTCAAAATTGGAACAGTCTGAGCAACTCTGAATCCTGTCTGACATTGCAGCTATTGCATTACATTAGGCTCCTACTCTCCTCTTGGGCTGAAAAAAATGAGTGTCATTTTTGCATGGAATACCCGGGTATGATACGCTATAAAAATGTCTGGCAAAGTACCTGTAGAAAAGACGCCTTCCCACTTAAGCACAGCGAATGAGATTCACCTATAGTGTAGATCTGTGGAGTGAAAGGCTTACAGAAAAATGACTGTGACCCATTTTGCTTTATAGAAAATGTGGATCTGATGCTAGGATAAAGAAACACATATCGTCCGAGTGCTCAAAGCTACTTATATGAGAGAAGATTGCTTTATAAGTAAGGATTTGTAGGATCAAACTAGCATAAGAGCATAAGAAATGCCCTGCTGGCTGCGTCAAACCAGCAGCCCGTCCAGCCCCATATAGTTGTCTCTAGCGGTGGTAGCAGGAAAAGCCATCCAGGCATCAGAGCACAGAGCCAGTGCCGTCCCCAGACCACGTGCACGGCTGACTTTTGTAACAGTTACACTACATACTGCATCTATAAATAGTGAAGAGGGGATGGGAAGAAAGCAAGGGGATAATGTGAAATGTCCCTGTTCGCAGAGAGCTAGCTATATTGTGCCTTAGAAGATGGCTCTTTAAAAGGAAACTGTTCAAAATACTCTCAAATCGTTCATTTGATAGTCTCCTGAACTCGAGATACAAAGGTAACTTTAGCCAGCGTTACAGCCGCCAGCTGGTGGAACACACTGGTAGCCCACAGTAGCCATCATGTATATGTGTATAATTGTCTGGCTTACCCTCCTAGCCAAACTTGTTTCTTATTCCACAGCGGTCTCGTTTGCCAGCCACCGCTAACGGGCTCGTTAGTGGGAATTGCAAGCGATGGGCTGTTCCTCAGTCTCAACCATTGCTTTTCTGAGCAGCAGCAGAGCCAGTGGAGGCGGGTATCTTGCGAATGAAAGAGGCATTACGTAAGCTTTTTTGAGCATCCTGATGCTGGCTTTATCTGCTTTGCATAGGGTGCCAACAGTATTTCAGACACAATTAAAAAAATATCAAACCATTCAAGCTGCTTTTCATCTGACAAACCTACAAGTGAAGGATTAATATGCCCCAAGGGCTTGTGAGATAAAAGCGTTGTGTTTAGTCCTACAGCCCTGCCAAAGGGTTTAGAAAGGTTGCTTCCTGAGCGCTGAAAGTACAGCCCTCATCTGCATTTATAATTTAACATCTCTGGAAGCATGAATAACAATAGTTCACGAATAAACTCACCTGTCATCTGTAAAATAATAAATTTATCCATAGTGTAAGGTTGCTTTTTTGTTTTGGTATGTGTAAAATACACTTAAAATAAAAACCATATTTATATCTGTATCTATTCAGATAGATTCTAGCACACAAATCCCATATAACCATCACCAGAAGAAGATAAAGCCAAGCCTATCTCCAAATAGTTGATCAGGACAGGACAGGGGACCAGGTTTTTGATTCATCAAAAGTTTTCCCTCTTAACTGAGTTCTCCTTTCACTCATGAACAGTGCCAGGAAAAAAACAAACCATAGTTTCTGTGGGAACCAGTTGTGTTTCTGTTCCCGATTTTGTTCAAAGAAATACAGCCTGTACCTTAGTGAACAACCACTTCACTCTCTCTACATATTGCATGTATGTACACGGGTATGTATCATGCTGATAATATTTCTTAAAAATAGTCTCAAGTTTCTGTGTACAGCCTGTAGTGAAATACCATGGCCCCAAATCCCATTTTTTTCCGACTTGAGCAGCTCATTACTGTTATTTCCAGGGGAGATATATATGAGTTACAAAGTTTGATTGTGCAATAATAGTTGTATGGGGATTTAAAACCCTTGCTATCTCGTCATTACGAACGTATCTGCCAAACGTGAGATTTTCTTTCAGGAAAAACAATTAGCCATGCACCACGAAACTGTGGATTACTGCTGGTTTGGAACTTTTCGGAACTTCTGGCAGGGCCACTCTAGGGACCCATATAACCTCTTGCTGCAAGCCTCTTGATGGTTGGGACCCTATAAATATCAACGTCTAGAGCAATCTCTGCTTAAAATTGTCCAAAGAAATAAGTTTCTGGCTCTTTCATGATGCCATTGACCTTGAGAAAAATAACTGCTACGGTTAAAATGTCTCTTGGTGATCTGTTGAGTAGTAAAACTGCTTACTCACAGTCATGACAACTCCCCCAGGGCCAGTATTTGTGACCTGCCAACTGCCTGATGGCGACTATTTGTTTTGGAGGTTGGATGGTTTAGGAAAGATTAAGATAAATTCTTAATCTTTAAATTGAGAGGAGAAACGACACTGCTTTATCTGGAGATGGATCAGTGGAAATAATTTTCATATACTCCTGAGCTGAAAACAACTGCTACTTCCTTGCAGCAGCAGAATTTTCTTATTTAAAATGAACATCATTGTTCAGAAATAACTCCCAAATGATCGTCTCATTTGTTTTCCCCAAGAGTTATTAAATGTGATCAGTGTGCTCATATAGGGAATCAAACAAATGATAGAGAAGTATTCTGTAGCAAGCAGACTGACTAATAGGGGTTTTGAAGGCAATCTGAACAGGCCGACTTTGCTTCCCTGAACTGGCTTTAGGCTGTGCAGAAAGTATCTTTCTGAGATACTGCCTGGAAGGAGTGCAGAGATTTATGACGTGCAGCCATGGACAGTTGAGCACCCCAACCTGAGAGAGTTTGGCCTGTCGTACAACGAACTGAGATTAATTTTAGAATCTGCAACAAAGAAGTCAACCAGAAGGAGTATGAATGGTCTTCCTTGAAGAAGGACGTGTGGTCGGTGTATAGCAGCGTTACATTTCTGGAGCTAACAGGCAGAGCCGTCTCGATAATAGTGCTCATTGGCATTTATGGCCTCATAATTACCCGGTAACATTTCAGATAGCTTAGAAGAACATGGAAGCACGGAATATTTAAAAGATCCCATTAGAACACCTCCCTGTCCCCCAGGAAAAGCAAAGATACATAAGAGCATACCCTTCATGCCCAAGCACGGGCTAACCCACAGGACAGAAAGAGGCGAACGCGACAGCAGTGAACAGAAGTAAAAACTTGAACTTTAAAGAAAGGGAAGCAAAGGGCCCAAAAATATGTGTGTGGCAAGCAGAGTTTAAACACTGAAAGCTTTCAAAACATACACTTGGTCCCTCTGCTGTCCACAGCAGTTTCAGACCAGTTTGGGAAGGAGTAACAGGAGTTATCACTCACATCGCCCCCCAGTCAGTTTGCTTCCAGGAGTTACATTTTGGCAAGGTGAGAAGTCATGACATATCAAGGGTAGGCTGCATGTTAGAAAGCAAAGAACGGCAGCCTTCCTCTTCTAAAAAGGAAGAATGAAAATGGCACTTTGAATATAGAGCAATATAGACAACTTCCGTAAATACAGCTGGCTGGTAAAAAGGCCCAGTGCCTCTTTTGAGCTCATTAATGGCAATGGTGGGTTTTTGAATCTGACAGTGAAGAAAGGCACTCCTTTTCTGGGTTGCCGTAAGGGCCTGTCCCTCGGACAGAGTAAAATTTTCCAGGGATGCCATGTAGTGACCTTCAAAGCTGTCCTTTCCAGAAAGCACTGTAACGGATCGTCCGATACACCATTCTCAAGTACAAGGTTAGCAAGAAAGCAACACACGCAGCGTTTGGCCCAAGATCCTTCCTCTTGCCCGAGTCGGTTATATATTAATTAAATTGGACTCCTACGTTCTCCTCTCCTCTTACATCCTTTCATTAAACAGATATTTAGAAGAACTATTTCTTTCCTCCGTCACTTGCTAATGTTTGTCGGCATTCGCTGAAGTTGTCAGCCCAAGGTGAAAGCCAGATAAGAGAAGGAAAACCACAGAGCGGGATCGCAAGGCTGCCCACTTCTTCTGAACCCGATGCTTTATTTCAGCACCTCTGCCGGAGCCCGCTCTTTCCACCTTTGCATTTGTCGCCAGCTCAGCGGCTCCAATTTCAACATTTTCTTTACAGTAACTCCTAGTTATGGCAGGCCAAATGCACATTTTTTCAACATATACAATCCCCCTGCACTCCCATCTCAGAATAAGACTAGTATGTGAGCGCTCAATACATCTTACTACTAACATGGATACAAACAAGGCAGCCAAGTCAATAAATTACATGAGATAGGCTTCTCCCAGAGGACAGGAAGGAAGTAAATGAATAAAAGTACATATGTTAGGCAAGGCCAAGTTCCTAACAAGACATCTGTAGAAGAGAGGGAGAGAATAAATCTTCTCCTTATTCTCAGTGGAACTGCATCAATCTTGCTTCAATTAGTCTTTTCTTACCTATTGCTTTTCCCCTGTGAGCAAGCAAATAACAGCTGTAGAAAGGACAGAACGAGGAGAGCCACAACCAAGGTAGAACGTTAAAAAAAAACCCCAGAAAACAAAAACAACAAAAAACATGTAGCCAATTCTTCTTTCAGAGCACAAGAAGACAGTTAAGGTATTGTGATTAGGCAAAGCATGGCTCCTCTCTGAACACATAGGCCTTTACACAGCTTACGCTGTGTACTGCAGGATCTGGAGTACTGCATCCTGCTCTGGAGCCCTCAACACAGGAAGGCTATGGACCTGATGCAGCGGACCCAGAGGAGGGCCACAAAAATGATCATAAGGCTGGAGCACCTCTCCTAAGAGGACAGGCTGAGGGAGTTGGGGTTGTTCAGCCTGGAGGAGAGAAGGCTCTGGGGAGACCTTATAGCAGCCTTTCAGTCCCTCAAGGGGGGGTTACAAGAAAGCTGAGGAGGTACTGTTTACAAGGGCATGCATGATAGGATGAGGGTCAATGCTTTAAACTAGATTTAGATTGGATGTCAGGAAGAAGCGCTTTACTACGAAGGTAGTGAAACACAGGAACAGGTTGCCCAGCAATGTGGTGGAGGCCCCATCCCTGGAGATATTCAAGGTGAGGCTCGGTGAGGCTCTGAGCAACCTGCTCTAGTTGAGGATGTCCATGCTTAATGCAGGGCGGATGGACTAGATGACCTTTAGAGGTCCCTTCCAACCCAAGTCATTCTATGCTGATTCTATGATGATGATTCTCATCGGTCCTCAGCGGTGGTCCCACTCTTCTCTTCCTTTCTCATTCCCTTTCCACTGCGTCACATAATCCCCTCCCAGGTAAACTGCCTTGCAACAGAGGAAACAAGCCCAAATTCCCGCTGGTTTTCCTGCACCAACACCTTTCTCCTTAACTAGGCCTTCTACCACCTTCCCCACCCAGTTTCTATTCACAGTTTAAACTCTTTGAGACAGGAGCTGTCTTGCACATACTCCCTGTTTTCAAAATGCCTAGCACAACAGTGATCTACTTTGTGACCTTCAGATGGCCCTTTTTTTTTACTTTTTTTGGCCTTTGCTTATATAATGCATATGATTCATGAATATGAAGTCTTCCGTAACAGAGAACATCTGCTTTTGTTTTTCATTTTTTCCTTATTCTGTGAAGTTGTCAAGTCAGCTTTGGGATATCTTGTCTAAACTTGATCATTAGAAAGCTGATGTAACTAGGATGGGAAATCCTTTCCAATTTCATCTTTCGGGGATAATCCCATGTTGGTATATGCTGGTTCCTGATTAGATGCTTGTGTTAGGAGGACATCTTTCTTCATAGTTGCTTTTTTGTTTAGTTTTGGAAAAGGTAATCCTTGGGTCATTATCACTTTCTGCGGTCCTATTGAACTTGGCAGAGTTCTTTCCTTACAATTTACAGCAATTTTTTCCCCCCATCTGTATTCCCTTGAAAGGTTTCCTCCATCTGTTTTGTATTTTAATGCTTGGATGAGGCGTTGAGTCTTGGGTGATGTGGCCATTTCCACATAGGCCATTATCTGTTTTGTCTTTAAAATGTACCAGCTTTGCAAATTAGAGGGTAATGATTTATAGCCCAAATGCTGCTCACTCTCTCATTACTGGTCAAGCAATTACCTTTTTCAAATGTCAGATAACAGATGGTGAAGAGAAATTTTATTTCCCCTTTTTGCAAAACTAGCACGCAAAATTGAGAAGAGGGGAGAGCTGGACACATGCTTCTTAGTTTGAATGTATTTAAACCTCACCAGTTCTATAGTTAACTGCATTTTTTCCCCTAGTTTGGTCAAAATGTCTTACACTGAAATCCACTTCAAAATTGACAAACTGCTTACTGCTTTATAAAGTTCATCTGCTTTTGTTTCTAAGA
The DNA here is from genome assembly GCA_033439905.1 of Ceryle rudis. Lineage (NCBI taxonomy): Eukaryota > Metazoa > Chordata > Aves > Coraciiformes > Cerylidae > Ceryle > Ceryle rudis. The sequence continues at coordinate 18,364 of JAAGNO010020403.1, forward strand.
CAGCGGTATGTCACAGAATCACAGAACGGAATCACAGAATGGTTTGGGTTGGAAGGGATCTGTCAAGGTCGTCTAGTCCAATCCCCCTGCAGCGAGCAGGGACATCTGCAAATAGATCACCTAAAATACGGTTGCTAAATTCATCTAAGTTTTTAATCATGAAAACCAAGCAAAGCTCCACTGTAAAAAAAAAAAGTTTCTATTTTTTCTTAGCAAGGAATTACTATTACTACAGTTTCTTTGTGGCAAAGTGTTCTGTTCTAGGAAGATGAGATAAAGAGCTGAAAATATGTCTATAGAATACACTTCGTAATCCAGATTTTTATATCTAGTCTAGAAGCATTACCTAATACTAAGCATTGCATCACGTAAGGGATAATTACATTACATCTGCACAAATGGATATATTATTTTTTGTCTGTCTGTCTGTCTCAGATTATTTCGTTGCTGGGGATACAATTTCTCTCGAGATAACATACTTGAAAAGTACAGTTTGTAGCAGATAGAAAGTGGTGCGTGAAATTTAGCTGGAGGACATCTCGATGTATATATCTTGCTATCACAAAAAAAAGTTGTACGTAGACAAAAAGAAGAAGAAAATGATAGAAAAGTCCTATCTAAGAAAGGCAATAATGATTGCTATGCAATGAGTACTGAAAATTCCCTGGAGAGATGAGAACCAAGACTGAAGAGATTATTCATCTGCCTTTCTGATTCATTTGCTGAGTTGTTTTGTTCAGAGAAGAAGGAAAATGTTTGTTTTATTCTTATAGTTAGTGTTTGAGATTACAGCGTACGTTCTCATTTTTATAGCAAAACTCTCTTGTCAGTTCGAATGCACCCACCTTTTGCCTGTTCTCAGCAACTGTCTCTCACGAGTAATGAACATTTTCTGCCTCATTTTTGAGCAAACCATGGCAGTATCTGCTGTTCACTTCTGTCCCAAAACTTCCAGTAGTGGAATCTGAGTCCATTTTTTGCTACCTCGATGGAAAAGGGCAGAGAAATATTTTAAATTTGTTTACCTAATTTAAATAGCAGCGGCTATTTTTCATCTTTCTCAGCAGCCTTGGCCAAAGCTTATCCTAATGCTCCTCCCAATACTCGTATTCTCCCCTGCATGTTTAGCTGATGCTAGCAGATGCTTAGCCTGCGTGTCAGCCCTCCAGGGATGGAGCCATAAATGTCTTCCTCGAAACTGCATCGAGTACCATTCCCCTCACAGCAAAACTTAATGACTTTGCATACGAATCAGAAAGCAAATGAGGCCCCTTACTAAGAGGAATTCAAGTTACAGTTTACTTTCTTATCCTTGCTTGAACTCAGCCTTCTGCAACCACTGCAAGGCTTTCTCTCTTTAAAATTCATGTCTTCTGTGGATGGTGCTCGTAGCATCTCACTGACAGGGATTAAAGGCAACAGGGCAAACACAAGCCCTGAAAAATCATTTTATTTGATCACGTAGCATAGCACAGATCTGTGACTAAAAAAGGGAACGATCTGCCATTAAACTGAAGGTGGGCAAGAATATAACATCAAAATAAGAGATTTGAATAAAATAAGCCTAACAGAATGACCTGAATGGGCTATGTACTACGTTTATAGCAGTTGACATACGATTCTGTAAGAGTTGCGGTGTTGTTCAGCGTTTTCTCAGGGTTCATGGGTGGAGGCAAAGCTTACAACGTGCTAGAAAGCAGGAGACAAATGAGAAAATAGGAGATGACTTCGTTAGCTTGGTTTTTTTTCCGGAAAACTCAGTTTTAGAGCTAATCCTATACTTCATGAGAACCTGACTCACCATTTCTGTGTGACTGCGTTTGGCAGGACTCAATGTTTGTTACCAGCACGGTGTTGCTGTGAATGCTGCTAAGAGTATCCTGAGTGGTAAAACAAGAAAAGATTAATGATGTCTTCCAAAGACTGAAAATTTACCAAGGAAATCTGACTTGAGGAAAACATAAGAACACATTTTCTATTCATTTTGGTGACACAGATAAACACAAAACTCAGGGAAAACAAAGTTTGCTCTGTAAGGTTGGATACCTGTTAATAAAAAAAAAAAAAATCAATCAGATTATAAATACCAGATCCTCATGTAATGTAATTCACTTTCCTTCCATTGATTTAAGAAAGTATTAAATTGACTTAAAGGCAGCTGTGTCAACTCCTATCACCAAGGGCTTTGGTTCTGAATATGTAAGAATGCAATTTCTTAAAGTCTTTTATATTTATCGTTCCCATGTTGCACAGAGAGGCGGATCGCACCTCAGCAAAGCACAGTCTGCCAAAGGAATGAACAAAACCCACGTCCCTCGCCACGTGACCTCAGTTTAGATTATTCTGTGTGGGGATACATTTGGATATAGAAATACACTTTTTTAATACATACACACAGAAGTGTATATGAGCAACCCAAATTATGTAAACTATAAAAATACATATACATATTAAAATAAAAATTGCAAATTCATTATGATGACTTGATCACATACCTTGTCTTTGACTGTTCACATGCATTCATTCATTCCTGCCGGCTCGCCCCTGAAGTAACAAGGTCTGTAACCAGAAAGCAAGTATCTTCTCTATATCTCAAAGTACCATAATCTGGGATTTAAAAAGTAAAGTGGTACCATTACAGCAGATAATCGTAACTCTGGAGAAATAGGTCAGAGCTACAGCTGATGAACTACAGTTCATCTCAACGAATGAGGTCAGGTTTTGCTTTCTTTTATTGTGCTGTTGTTTTTATTGTTGCTTTGAAAGACAAGACCTTTTTCTTCTATATTGATAAGAGCACCACATTCCCGAGAAGCAACCCTATAAAAGTGCAGAAATTAAATCTGTGGTCTGTACGGCCTTAGGTATCCAGTCCCTCCTCAAACGCTTCCAGGGTTTCCCTTTGTGCCTTCCACCCAACCCAGGCACAAGTAACTCTTCCTTGTGCTCTAGTTAATATTTCTTCTAAAATTACATATGTTGTTGCAATTGAGTAGCATACAGCACGCATTCCCAAATATCCTCAGTGTAAGGAAGGATACAAATGCAGGCTCAGCCATCACATTCTCCTATCGCTGCATCTGCACGCTCTGGTTACTTAGTAAAGTTGTCTCTACAGAACTACTAAAGGAAATGAAAATAAGAATCCCAGAATTTTCTGTAATTGTTTTATGGAATGTAGCCATTCAAGAAGGAATTCTTTGCAGCTGGCCAGGGCGGTGTAACTACAAAAAAATACGGCCTTCCTATAAATTCTCCATGATCCCTGAGGAAACCTCAGGAAACAGGCTATTGCAATGCAGATTTGCAGGGTTCCCTGAAGAATACTGCACTTCCACAAATCCTTCCCTGAAGAGATTTAGCTTTTTGACAGTTTACACGCAAGTACAAGTAATTTTTATGGCCCCTGCCACGCGGCAAGTCAAACGTTTAGAGTTTGTTATCAATTACCACACGAGTCTCTTCCTGGGTCACTACTTTATGAGCTACTATGGCCATACTTTGTAGCCGTCTTCACCCTCTATGTACATGATAACCTTGAAGCACACTGGTCTCTCTGACCCAGCCAAAACAGAAAGCTAGTCAGTTTGGGTTTTTGCTGTCAAGTATTCGACGTGTGGAAGAAATACATGGACACCTTCTCTGTTCTACATCATGAGATACAACTTCAGTTTCGATTCAAATAACAGAACTTGTGCCTTACGCCGTTGATGTGAAGAATAAGACTCATTTGCAAGCAAGCAGGTGAACCAATGTTACAGTCTTATCTGCAAGCATTTATTAATCCAGGGGTTTTGTGAATGGCAACTGTTTGGACAGATTAGTATTGAGGCAATTATGTTTCGTAGAAATTTTGATCGGCTTGAACTAGGCGTGAGCTGTTAGTTCCTTTCTGATTAAAAAAGTTGATCTCACCAGGAGCCACGAAAGTTTGCACACGAGGTTCTTGAAGTTTTCTGTTCCGATATTCAAGTAGAACTATACATCAGCTATTAAATATTTACCAAGGAAACCTCTTAAAACAACGAAATATAAATGAGTCCTTTGGTGTAGACAATGCAGTTTTCTGCCAGGTTCTACCCAGACTGGTATTTGGGGGTTTTATGCAGGTATACCATAGTCTAATCAATCTGGCAAAGGGAAATCAATATGAGAATAATTAATTTAACTTCTTATTATTTTTCAGAGTGACAGATTGATGTTGGGTCATGAAAAAGGCAGATCAGGCAAACAAATCTAACTGTTCCGTAGCTATTCCCTGTCTCACACAGGGATCTTTCAAAACAAAGAAGCCACAAAGGCTTCAGGATGAAAATAATTATGAGATTTAAGAGATTAAACGTTTACACTTCAGGAATGTATATATTTTAAAGTAGAAACATAATATATCAATGAGTCAATACTTCACTGTCTATTCAGATTTCACAAATGTGTCTGAATTTCCTAATTTAATACTGGAGCTTACTGGTCAGAGAAGAGAGTTCTGACATACAGGAAAAGGCGCAACTGAGTAACAACTGGTACTGCCAGGCGAGCAGCCTTGTTTAACTGATTGCCTTGAGCAGTTTGGGGGGAATGACCAACAAATGGCAGCTGTCACTAGTAAAAATCATGGCATACGGTGTACTTCCCAGAAAAAGCTGTAAAATTACTGAACAATAAACACACATTATATTTGGTATGGTTCTTGACATTTATTTTTGTTTGACCCCATTTATGACGCATTTGGACTGCTGTACTCAGAAAATATAATTATTTTCCCTACAGCTTCAAATTTGGGGTTTTTTCCCTTTTATTTTTGAGCCAGATACCCTCATTTTCCTTCTCTCCTTTCCTTTTAATGTAAATAATAGACGGAGTCTAACAGCTGTACCAGCTGCTGGAATTTGCTGCTTGTTTGTGAAGGACATAAAGTAAAAGAAATGCAAATAACCTTGTCAGCCTCTAGTGGAAAGTGTGTAGCTAACTCCGCCGGGCTAAGGAAAAATATAACAGAGTCAGAAAACATCAGTTCTTGGCATTTCAGGTAGGATAGGATTTTTATAGCCACCATCACAGAATGGTTGTTTGCTCTTACCATTCACTGTGGCTTGTTCGGGAGATAAACATCACCATGTTTCCAATTACAGGAATCAAAAGCAAACACAAGCTGCAGTAGAAAGAGAAGAAGTACATCTCCAGGATCACTTAGGGCTGGAAGGAAAACCAGCACATTTTTACAAATGCTGAATGCAGCACATACGTACCGTGGCTCTAGACAACATTCTCAGCCTCTGAGACACCCATATGCCTTAGGCTCACTAAAAGCAGTGTTTGGGTATGTGCTTGATTGAAATGTAGAAATCGAAGCAAAAATGAGCATTTAAGCCACCACGTATATTCAATCTCTCTCCCTTTCTACAAATACAGTGAGTTTCTGACATTCTTGGTATTACAGAATATCTTTCACTTACTCTCTTTTTGCATTATTCTTGACTCTAAGCATTTTTGAACTTTGTCTCTATCGCTGCATGTGGAAGTCTCCTTCAGCTTTAGGCCTGAACAACTCGGCTGCCAACACTATGTAAGCCAGAAAGCCTAATTGCCCTTGACAGTTTATATAAACTCAATAGCAGTTCCACTGGAACTTGACAACAAAAAGTTGCAGTTCCAATGTCCGGAGCAAACAATGGTTTGAGAAATAAACTTCAGGAATCAGCTTCCTAAAAAAGCATGAAGATAGTGAACTAGGAGGGGCTTTATACTTTGGGGGTATTTTAGTAATAATACACACACACACACACACCCCAAATGAAAGGAAATACTAAAGGTTGTAAACAACTGTGATAGTTTCAATGTAGATCACTTTGGTTTTGTGAACGCTTTCAATTTAAAATACACGCTCAAGTATTTCTGTCGACCAAATGCAAAATACTTTCCTTTACAGCTGCCCAGAATAATAAAGGATTTGAGCTCTCCTAACTCTTACTCTCCAAACTCCAAAGGGAAAATATTATTGCATGCTGAGAGTCATGATGGTGATTCCAGCCAAGTTATGAAAAACCCACTAGTTTTACTAGTCCATAGTGATGCTTTCTGAGCAATAATGGAGATTTTGGAAGTTTTTGTAGATAAGAGTTTCTTAGCGAAACCGAGGAGATGCGTGTGCGGTCTGTGTGGAAGTGTAAGGTAACCATGTCAAACTGCAGCCTTTTGTACCTAATCCAATGCCTGCAGAACTCGTTTGTAGCTCTGTTTATTTCAAAGGGGTTTCACGCTTGCAGTAGGTAAAATGGCTTTCTGGGGCGGCAGGAGGAGCCTGCTCTTGTGTCGTGCTCAGGTATTGCAGTAGGAAAGCAGAATGTATTCTTTCCAAGATGTAAATCTGCATTTTGACCCCAGTGTACCTATTAAACCGAAGTCTCGTAACATTTTAGTGATGTAGAACCCGAGTTTACAGTCTCGTGAGTGCCTCTCCATCTCGTCTGCACAGAAATTTCACAACTTCTCAACTGGTTAGGACAACTTTTTCCAAACACTTCTACTAAGAACGAGTGACTCTGTTGAAAACTATCTCCACTCCCCACTTAAAACTCCCATGCCTTCCCAGGAAAAACCCATTTGATTAGATGCAACGTTTGAAAACAGTATCAGAATACAGTTCCCGTATGTGGTGGATATGAATACCTGGTAGTTTTTGCCTATTACAACTCACTCCCTTGGCCACTGCTCTTAATAATACCAAATTCTGCCTCCCTGCCTGCCTGAAGCTTCTGCTGCGTTGAGATGCTGCTTTCCCTTGTAGCTGTATTCTCTTTGTTCCCGCATTTGCCAAGCCTTTGGTTTAGAGCTGAATTGGGCAGTCACAGTTAGCAACCAGCACTATCAACAGGACGTACGGCTTGCCCAGATCTGATACTCGCCTCCCCAGCATCTTCCCACGGCTTTCAAAGTCGCAGCAATATGACTGGTATACAATGGACCTTTCCTATTAGTCATAAGGAAATTGTCAGGCATCTTTTTCACCTCTATAATTTTGTACCATCTCTAAATGAGAATATGTATACAAAACAAGCATGAAAGTTCCATCAATGTAAAGTGACCCAGAATGACACTCTTAAAAGAAAACTAAATAATTTGAATACATGTAGTAAGTCCTGAGGGTACCACCTACTGCCAGAGAGTCCTCTCCTTCCACTGCCTATTGTACGATTAGGAGTTTTCAGTACTTACACCATTACTGCTCATTTTCTGCATGGCTGATTTATTTTACATGCAAGGAGACCAAAGGAAAAAGAAAAAGAAGTAAAACCTTAGCAAGAGATGAAAGTCTATGTTTTCCTCTTTGAGATAACCAACCTGGAAGCAAAAAAGGTTATTAAGCCTCTTTTGTCTCAAATATATTTAGTAAATTATATCCCTTTCTACCATTTTTCATACCTCACTGATATTGCACAGTAAACTTTACTGAAGCCTCTGAAAAATGTGCAGGTGTGAAAAAAGCATTGGCAAGATGGCAGAATGTGTGAGAAACAAGTGAATGAATATGACAAGTTATGATTCCTTTACAGGAAGGAACAACACAGCCCTCTGCAGCCAGTCTGTACAGCACTTGCTACCTCACATCGTGACGTGTGGTGCAGAAGCAGAAGGATGAAGAGAAGAGAACTGATTAAGGGGCTATAAAACCTCTGCTACGACCAAGGACAGCAAAGACGGAGGCTCTGCTCTCTCAAGAAAAAACCACCCAAGATGGATACGTTAAAGTAAACCAAATAAAGAAGGTGACTCAAAAACTTGTGTCTCTGCACCTCACCGCCCAGGAACACGACGATATTCAATGAAATTAAATGTGGAAAACCCAGCACTGACACAAAAATACCTCGCCATAGGAACTAAACGGCCAAACTCAATGCTACCAGAAGTCACCAACTCCAACAGCTTAGCACAACTCACCCGGAGGGACTAGACATTTATAAAGACATCCAGATTACCGAGGTTCTATCAAATTAAATGTCACGTACGGTGATTTAGGCCAACACGTAACTGTTGCAAACCACAGCAAGAGGCAGCATGGCAAGCTATAGGTGCGTTCTTGCATCCTGTCCCGAAGCACCTGGCACAGATACTATAGGAGAAAAAAAGCAGAATTTGGTGTTGAATTTCAATGAGCAAGAGAAGGGCGTAACGACTTGTTTTCTTTTTACCCTAACACAAAGACTTACTTATTTTCTTTGCCACATCAGTTCCGTTATATAGACTAGAACTACATAGATTATTCCTTTCTTTTTGCAACAGTTTGACCAATACGGCCTAATTCAAAGATTTCGTATTTATTTTAAAAGTGTGAGGAAAGCTACAATTAACAAGAAAAGCTGACCTGGTGATTTGTGTGTGGGGATGTGCAGTGTCCAAGAGAAAACTGCCTTGGAATGCTGAAATTTTTACAGGCCCTTTTTTCCACGTGTCGATTTTACCGCAAACGTAGTACGTGTGTGTGACTGTTTCTTGGAAGATAATGTAACAGCTGGAAAACACGTATACTCCCTCTTCCCACTCTTTTCCCCAGTGCTCTATACAGCTTGCTATATATTATTATTTCCCTTAATAATGAACACTGTTGGTCCAGCATTGCCATCTTCTAACCGCCATCTGGTTTTACTTAAGTCATTCTGAAAGACTTGGGGGTTTTCTGGTTTTGTTTTTACACCCAATTCAATTACTAACTCATAACATGCAGATCAGCTATGTGAGGAAAAGAAAAGGTCATGGTAATCAGGAAAATTTTGAAAGAGGATTATTTAGGGCAGTCGAGTATTTGTTAATGCTTTCCCCTTCCGCGTGATTACTGTTTTCTCTTTGAAAGTCATTTGGTGCAAGAAAATTGCATCTCCTGCCCCTGTCATACCTTAAGAATACACGTAGATATTTTCTTAGGTTTAACAGATTTGGAGATGGTTGTCTCAGAAGTGCATTAGCTGACTTTGATTCCGTTCTGACTTACCCACACTGTGTGACACAACCCTTTGATGTAGCTGTAAGTAGATGCTATTAGTTAACTTTTGTCTGAATCGAACTGGAGCTGAGGCATCACAAGATAAAGACAGGCTCCAGGACACCCTTCTGGAGAGAGTGCTGCACCCTCAAAAGCTGGAATAGAACTGTACCAAAACTGTACTTCCAGAGGTGATTTATTCTCAATGCTGAGGCCAACCTCTGATTCCTAAACCCTGTACCGGTTCAACTTTAGCCTATTAACAATCATTCTCACTTAGAGATAAAACTTCACTTACAATAAATTCACCAGCCTAGCATTTGACTATTTACTGCATTTTTCTGGCTAGCAGCATTCTGATTTATTGAACCAAATCTTTGCATTTTCACAGAAGTTTCACTCAGCACTTTATTTGCCTAGTGAAATCAGTATTCTTCTGATATCATGCATTAGCAAATAACAAGTCAGCCTTCTGCATAAAAACTGCTGCTAAGATTCCCGATCAACTATTTCCTGCTGTGCCCCACTGTTGACACACATACACAACGGCACTGCCGTACAGATAGGTTTTTAACCCGTAGGAGACCTTTCGGATCATTTTTCCGAAATGAACGAGTCATTTAAATAGCAAGTTTGGGGTTATGTTCTTATTACAGTTGCCAGGATTAGAAAAAGGGATCTGTCAATTCTAAGAGAGAACTGAGAAATTTCAATAATGCCCATCAATAAATAATGCATCTACTGCCTGAAAGTACAATTATTATAGAAGTAAGGAACTTAAAAAATGTCATATTGCAAACTTGGAAGCATGGCTGAGGTGAAAACCAAACAGAAGAGCAATTCCACCAGTACGCTTCTCCTTATCTCTTCGGCTATGTTACCTTTCTTTTAGGGACAGCCTGAAGAGCTTTGAAAACTGTAGCACAGTGTACACAAGACAAAGCTGAGTTTCTGTGTCAGTCAAGGAAGACAGCGCTCAAACACGGGGCGAAATCAGCTGCTAAAGTTCCAAAGTGCATCTATTCCCTTTCAATTCTTAATGTGGTTTCAGCACTGATAGTCTCCATATTTTACAGGCAAAATCTCTATGGCTTGGCCTCCTCCAGAAGCAGGCGGGCCTTCACAATACAGCCTTATACATCTCCTCCATTGTGCCTTCTCTGGAGAAATAATCTCCTGGTCAAAATGGGGTGGTCAGGACCCCTTCCTTCTCACTAACTTTTTAGATGGAGTGTAGAGTTTAAGATTACATTTAAGATCTTGTACCGGTAATAGACTACATTTCATTCCCTGATGAAGCCAATATGCCTGTGCAGTAAAGCTTCGCCACTAAATTAAGCTACCTGTAAGAGTACTGGAAAGGTGAGCTCCCCCCTAAATGCGTATGTGCTCCTTCTTTACTTAAATATGCTTTCAGAAAGGTAACCTATGACCAGTTACCAAAAGCTCATCCGAAAAACACTGCACTGGCCTGCCAGATCAGTACAAAACGGCACTGGAGGCAAATGGCAGAGACAGCGCTACCTTCCTCTTTCCAGCGGTCATCAGTGCACTGGCTCTACTTCACTTACAAATGCTCGCCCAATGTGGCTACAATAAGCAGCAGAGCAGCAACCCTTGCCCTTAATAATCTTTCCCCTTTGCTCTCCTGGTCTGCTTGCTGGCCGGCCTGCCATGCAGTAACTGGGTTACTATCTCACCCTCTTTTTGGCTTGTGAAACTCTTCTCATGGATTCACTTTTTCCCCCCTTTATTTCAACAGGTCGTGATTGTGGCATACCCTAATTAAACTTTCCTGCTCGCGGTACTTCGATTTACCTCAGCAAAGTTCTGTAGAAGGGAAAAGACGATGTTTAGATTTGCTTCGAACGTCCTCGCAGCTGTGAAACGCAGATGGCAGCGCTGCTGGAACCAACTCTCCTGTGAGGTTTCCCGTACTTCTTGCTTGCAGTATTGCCAAGTATATTCCTGCGGCAGCTTTTTCACTGTGACTTGGAATTTCACACTCTAGATGAAAGCCACGCAAAAGCAAATGAGAAGCAGAGTTTAAAAGAAATAAGAGTGTTTCAGGTTAACTGTGTTAAATTCGAGAAATGAGCAAGCTTCAAGGAGAAGATCCCTTTTTTTTTCCCCCTGCCTTCGCCAACCGATCATTTCCTACTTAATATTTTCTCCTGATTCCCCTGCCAGCCATCACCAGTGGCACAGAAGGTGCTTCCACTTTATCTTCTATTTCCTGGCAACTGCAACTCAACCTCTCAGACAAACGGTCCATAAGCACACAGTTTATGGCTTTCAAACAGCCCCTAGATCTCTGCTTATAGTTGGAAGCTGCCGAAGTGGCATGGTAACATAGCTGGCTTATCCATGTTTTTGAAAAATACTGTCCCCTCTCAGCCCAGGGAAATTTAGTCCTGTAGGACTTTATCCTCCATGTGCTTATGAATTCCAACATCAGCACCGTATCATGTTGTACCCACAAAACTCAAGGCAGAGAACAGCGAGGCAGCTCTTCTGCTCCTGACCCGTAGGAAAGGTTGCTGGTCTCTTGAGAAACCTACCACAGCATCAGTACCTCACATGAGAAATATTTCCAAGTTCAGCTTCTCTGAGGACAGCTGTTTAACTTCCGACTCTTCTTGAAAAAGCACCTTTCCATCAGCAGCTGAAAAACAAGGAGCTGTGTTAGAATATGCTCTGGAACTGGTGCCGAACTCTTGCATGCGCTGTGCTTCGTGCCAAAGAGTTACAGCACTTGGGTCTCACATCCAATATTGTCTGTGGCGTAACCACGAGAACAGCTTCCAAGCCCTCCAGATTTAATGAGTCTGAGCACACTTCTCACATCCCAAAGCAGAGCAGCTGGAACCTGAAACACACATTCAAAGCTTAGTTTCCTAAGGACCATATGCATAGAGAGAACCTAACGCTAGCGATAAAGACACAAAAGCTGGCAATTTTGTAGACTTCGCGATAGAAAAGTTAAAGGTGGCAAAATTCCAGGGTCAGAAATACTGCTTTTAATTTAACCTTTTTACAAAACCATCTGAACATATTATGCTTTGCTAAAAGTTACTCTGGTCATTCTGGAGAGAAAATACGTGCAAGAAGACAAAGAGCTAATCTGGCACTCTTCTCAACTGGAAATCCTCGATGAGAATGAGCTAAACTCTTTCACAAACACTGCCACAGGCAGATCTGTGTTGTGATGACATGTACCAACAGCCGACGAGGAGGAGGGATGGGAACTGAAATTTGGGGGGGTGAAAGCTCGGAGGAGACCAGCACATAGCCTGGGATTTGAGTTAGGAGTGTTTAAATAGGTCCCCTCTCACTGGTTCTTGGATGAAGAAATAAATGCAGCTGTCTCGGGAGACACAGCAGCAATTTCTGTAACAGCAGTTAACAGTGTTTACCTAAGTCCATTTTTCACTGACTCATCTCCACACTCCGTTGCTATAAGTTGGCCTCTGCTCAGGAAGGCAGGTTGGCAGGAAAAAGATTCCTCTGCTTCCTTGCTTGCTCAAGATCTCCTTACTGACATCAAGGGCCAAGTTCTCCAGCGGAGCTGGAAAATGTGCCAGGAAGCCTAACTCAGTTTGTTTTCCTTTTCTTTCTCAGTCATAAAAAGGAGTTGCTGCCCTGCGCCACAGAAGATGCAAGTTAGGACAGTAATATGGTTGAGACTGGGTAAGCGGAAGAGAACAGTACGTGATGGATGTGCAAGGCACGTTGGCCAACCCAGACAGAGGAAACCAATTGGAGAACGGTTTGCTGACCACATGAATGCTAGGGAAGCCACTCCACCTCAGAGGAAAGGAAAGGAAAGGAGAGCTCTCCTTCCCACTCCTTACATGATGATTGTGAAGAGCTCCAGAGAGGATCTTAAAATAGCAAGGACTCCCCTGACACCCTAGCCCAGAGCTCTCCGTTTCCTCCTCCCTGCCCCCCATT